>LGAG01000707.1:147505-186432 GCA_001278395.1 Lerema accius | reverse complement strand
ATTATAGTATAGATTAGAAAAGTTTTAGTAATGGGAATTTGTTGTAATTTAATTAATCTTCTGATAAAATTAATATTTACTCGCCTACTACTAATATCGACTTGCGTTGTTTATTTTTGTACCTTATTATTTCACTACTGGCTTACACAAAAACTCATTGAAATGAAATGGTAGAAGGAAGAAGTTAATTCAATCTTACTAGAATAATTTGAAATGTCTCCTCTGTTATTTAATCCGAGTAAGATTCGTGCCTGTGTCATCGGGAGGCATCTGTTTATACAATTATCGGTTATGAGCCCAGCCAGTGGCGCGCGCTGTTCTTCCTAAATGAGTCCTTCATAACGATATCCAGCGGGACTTTTATTAGTGGCCACCATACGAACCCGGATTAGTAAGCATTTGGCATCCGAACTAATGTAACTTCCAACGAACTCCCTCTTCAAAAAATATTTTAAATCGAAACGCGACAATTTATTTTTAAATATATTTGTATAGTCAATTATTAAATGTTATAATATGGATAATTTTGCTAATTATCAGTACAGTGAAGAATCTTGGGACCAATTGTATTCTATAGTGCCATTTCAAAGTAATACAGATACGGCTCCGACGGCAAAGCAAAGGTGTCAAGCAAACGCACGCGAGAGAGACCGGACGCAAAAGTTAGTATCAATTTCTTGAATCATTTATTATCGTGTCAGTATAGTGGATCTCTGTATTAAATATTTGAACATCAGCGGTTAACATTTAACGGATAGTTATTTCAAAATAAGTGAAGTTCACAAAAGAGAAACAAGGAAAAAAAGATAGGCATCTGACAGTTGCCAAAATACATTCACTTAGCTTATGTAATTTATATTCCTTTTAAACGATTCTGATAATGGCTTAGACAGTAGCATTACAAAAGAAGTATATTCTTGTGTCGATTTTATCTGTTTGATGCAATTTAAAGACATGGATTATTTTGATTACACTTCAGGAATAAACTTATTGATGATGCTTCCTTGAAACATTACGATATAAACAATAATTGCAAAATGGTATCCACAAAAAGTTATGCTTGAATTGTGAATAAAATAAATAGAGATGATAAGGTCGAATGCATCAATGTACTCGACACGTAATTTGTTCAGGCGATACGGATGTAATTGATGATCTGTAATAACGTTTTCGCTTTTTACATCACTTATAGAATCATCTTAAGGCTTCAATCCGGTATGACGTACCTAATTCTTATCTATTCACTAGTATCAATTAGTAAATAGGTTTGTCCTGATTTCTGCCTAGTATAATGAACAGCTCATTGCAGATCATGGATTATACTTGGATTATAATTTTATAATTTGCAGGCGTTAAGAAGTTAAAAAAAAAGGTACTCTATGTAACCTACAGCAACATTCATTTTACACCTATTTAAGAAACAGACGGACTTTACGACATAAAGAATCCTACTGTGAGGCCATGATTGTCAAGTGTTATAAAAAGTCCATCATGTTCTTGGCCTACAGAAACATCCACACTTATCCTTTATAAAAAAGTGATAAAAATATCTAGATTAGGCTAAGCTACAGTTTAAATTATTTTCCACACATACTTTAAATTCTCGTTAGTCATCGTTCTCATAACACTATATTATTGAGTAAGAATATTTCATTTTCATTTCCAAGCAGCGTGAATATGGCGTTCAACGCGCTGCGGCTTCTCATCCCGACAGAGCCGCCTGACAGGAAACTCAGTAAGATTGAGATTCTGCGTCTCGCTGGGAGCTACATCACACATCTGGACAATCAGCTTTATACTGGTACAGTCGTTTTATCATCAGCATAACAGCCCATAAATTGTCTTACTGCGTAGCTCGGATCTCCTCTTATGTGAGGGTTAAAGGCTATAATCTACTAAACTGGCCAAGTGCGGATTGGCAGATTTCCTCACAATGTTTTCCTTTTCCGAAGCAAGTGATAATTATATTTTATATGCACGTAATTTTTAAAATTTTAAGCTGCATGTCGGGTTTGAATTAAAAAACCCCCGTTCAAAAGAACAATGTTCAAAGCACCAAGCTATCACTGCTTGTCGTTTTACGATATTTACTAAACCCAGCCACCCTTTGTTAAGTCACAACTTACAGTTAGTTGATTTGATACTCTTATATTTTTACCCAGCATTTTACCCCTTGGGGTATTTTCAAAAACCCTCTTGCAGTGATTTGGGAAGACTGAAAATAAATAAAATTAATATGACATGTTACAAAAAAAGTTGTGTAATAAAAGCCTAAGCATAGTGTCATATAACAATTTGATTGTTTGTTTTCTGTTGCAGGTGAAGTAGAGCAGCCATGTCTGCAAAAAAACGAGTTCGATTATAAAAACAGTTCTTTGTGCACGTTTTGCTGGTCGACAGTAAAAAAAGATGTGAGTAGAAAAATAGACACAGTAATAATTATGTATGTGTATGATGATGAAATCGCCTAATGGTATGTATGCAACTTTTAGAGATTAAAGAGTGACAGTTTTAGAGTTCCGTATATCTCAAAACACCATAAAGTCATGTTGGTTTATTCAAATGCTATTTAGGTTTGTTTTATATTAATTTATTCGGGTCAGTTTAGTTGTACTGCCAAGTGTCAAATTTAGTCAATATCAGATTGTATTTGACCGTGAAGTTCAGTAAATTGGTGTCAATAATTAGCAAGTATAATAGTATGAAAATAATTTTACTGCGTTAGAATAACTAGACAAAATCGACAGTTGTGCTTCATTTATTATTATTATAGAAAGTATAAGTTTAGAGTTAGAACCAGGTGCTTTGCCTTCCACAGAAAAAAAAACTACTAAGTGATCGCAGACTGAATAATTAAAAGCTAATCAAATTACCTGATAAATTATTCATTGAGTACTGTAAGTACGATATAACGAAAATACGAAAAATATATGCACATATTACACTATATCTCAATGCAGCTAAAAGGAAGTAATGATGTGAAATCGAAATCTAAGCAACTAATTTACTTAATTGAAAATCCCTGACCTATAACATAATCAAAATTATGTTTTCCTTACCTACTTAACGAGTCCATGAAAAAATTAAAAATAGTGTTTATTTGTGATGAATCATAAAAATAAAATATGTATCTAGTGTTCAAACTTTCGATTTATTTCGGTTGCATTGACCAGTAAAAGGAATATCGTAATACAGTCCACTCCTTTGACATTTGAGCTTCAAGCTCGACTGACGGTCTAGCCACATGCTGATTGGAAGGCGTTCACTATTTAACAGGTTTAAAGGTTTGTAAATTTTGCTTAATTGATCTTACACAGCTTACGTCATTATCTGGGTAATTTGCTACGAAGTACATACCATAAATAGTGGTAAAATTAAAGTGGCTATTACAGAACTAATAGTAAAAGATAAGGAAAGAGGAAAATCTAATCTTAGGTTTCTTCTGATTTTAGTAATGGGTAATTCCTCCAACGCCCATGTTACTTTTTATTAGTTTTTACTATATTACTTCGACCATTATTGTTTATTTATTTTTCCCGTCTACTAACAGATACTCCACTTGATAGTGGTCACCGTCACACATAGATAAAAACACCACGGAATATCGACTTTTTTCCGTGAATAACACCATAAGACTCCTACTTAATGATCCAGGAATCGAAGATTTAAGGAAGGTCATGGCTGGACCGATTTTATAACCTTTTGAATAAATCTATGTTCGTAATGCCTACGCATAAGTAACAGTTATTTAAATAAGTTGTTTGACCTACTTATTTTTTCTTTCTTTTTTCAGAAATCTGCATCGCACAACAAGTTCCAACCTTCCTACTGAGTAGTTGTAAAAATTCACCTGAACTTTGTTGCCACTATTAAATTAGTATAAAATATTTTAATAATATAATATGTAGTTAATTTACAATAATCCAGTATTTAATTTAGTCCATTATGGCAGTCTATTTAAAAATTTAATTAAATACTTAACTTTCGTGAGTTAAGAAGGTGCTTGATGTGTGGGGTGGGGTCACTTTCATATTCAAAAAATAAAACACAACATTAAAATGGCACCGTTATATTTCATTTTCTATTTACTTTTATATGTATAATTTATCTAGTTTAATGTAAGTTTTGTTGAAAGTGTAATATTTAATTTTAAATAGTAATATAAGTATTATATCACAACCGTGTTATAATAGAGAGGAATAGTTTTGAATCTTAAGTGGATGGTGTAATATATAAAAATTATATTGGCAGTGTACAGGAAGTGTCATTTTAATATTAAGTAGATTCAGTCCTAAACAATGAAGTACAAAATCTAATATAAATAATACTACACTATTTACAATTCATCTTATTTATACAAACTAGTGTCAGATTTATCGTATCAAAAGTATTAGTTTGCAATTAATTTTTAGTTTGATTTCAGACCTCCCTAATTCCGTATACAAAGCTGTTGCTATAATTAGGTCTTGCAACTAATTTAAGTAAATAATACAGCAACAGAAAAAATAAAACACAAAATGCGTTTTAATGGTACAACATAAATGCTCATTCAAAAGTGCCACAGTAACACCAACTAACTTTACTATTTTGGCGACGTGATGTTATTAAGAGAATTAGGGTGGTCATAGACCAGTGCTTCTTAACCTTTTCAATATTGTTACCCCTGTAACCTATAAGGAAAACTGATTTTACCCCGTCTTTAAAATGTTATCAAAACAATACAAGTTACTTTTTTCTGTATTTTTTACGATACTAATAATTACTTTCTTTGTTACCCCTTAAATAGCTGATTTACCCTTGCAGGGGCAATTACCCCCAGGATAGGAACCCAGGTCATACACGAGCAGCTTGGAGTAGCCGTTGCCGACTACAATCAGCGTAAGGTTTTTCTTACTATATTTAAGATGGTTGTCCTATTGGTTATGGTTGTATTGTATTTCAAAGTTAAATTGGTGTTTTTGTGGTACTTTTCAAGAACCCTAAGGATTATTTTTCTATTAGGAATCTTTGCTATCTATTAATAACAACAAAACAGTGCTGGTATATTAGGACGAGTTGTGTTATAACATATGTCCAGAAGGCATCTATATAAATATAATTGCAAATAAGTTACGTTTAAGTACTAATAAAGACTAATAAGACACTGTATCTACAGTCCACATCAAAAGCGAATGCTCGTAATCAGAAAGCCAAATTTGTTTGAGTTCTAGTCAATTTCCTCAACTCATAGTGCACTTAGCAGTACCTAGTAATGGCGTTAGAAATATTTTGCTTAATTTCGCTTTTATAATACCATCACCTAATTCTCATTACTCATCACAAATATCAAATTTTCAATTGGAATATCTGTGGGCTAAATAAAAAGTAGTTTCATTGATTCTTCCAAACTTTCTTATAAGTACTTGTATACTTACACTTATGACTAACAATAAAATTAAATTTAAATTAGGCATCTTATACTGACAATTCGCTTTTGATATTTGTATACTACACGATTTCACAATTCTTAAGTAGCACAAAAGTAAATTTTACAAAAATTGTGACTATTTTTCTACGCTTGGATCTACGTCTACCATTTCATCTAACATTAGTATATTTTCAGTGACTAGTGAAAAATCTAGTCAAACAGAATCTTAAGTATATCCTTCATAAATAATAGGTAATTAAGGCAAGTACGTATTTACAAATAATACATATTCATCGAATATATAAACAAACATTATAAAACTTTGTCACCTTCGTACATAAAAATGCAGTTGTAATAAAAAACAACTTTGTAGGAAGATTTATATCTGACGAAATTAATGGGATTTCTATTTAATTTGTATGTCTTTATTATTTTACTGACAAAAGACAACTGCTACATACGAGTATAATTATGTATCTTCCAAATGACATAACTAAATAAAAATGTGAATTGTTATCTACAAAACTAAAAGAAACCCGTTAATTATTAAACCAAAGCTGTATTCCGTCAGATATAAAATTCTTACATAATAAAAACTCCCATAAAGGACTCGTGCAAACCTACAAACATTAACAAAACAAAACGCCGCGACCGTTTTCAACATCACATTCTTACACACGTATTTCCTCTATGAAGACATCACAGTCAAATGATATTTAAATTATATTAACATAACACCGTTTCGTAAATATACGAGTCGATTCTACAACAGTTTTCACTTCTTCTTTATATGTACACAGTTCTGTTAACACTTTTTCTGCAGTACTTTTAAAAGTTCTTTCAACAACTGATATCTACGACGATGTGCCAATACTTCGTGTCTAATATTTCACGAGAAATTCCTATAATTATGGTCTTACTAAAAAAGCATAGAGTAATTTTACCACTTGGTTTGTTTACATAGGAATTGCAACGATGAGTAAACAATTTTCTTTAGATTGTTCTAAATCAAAATTATTGATGTTTGAGAAAGTATTGGCAGTACGTCGTCGATATAACACTTGCCGTTGGCTATCGAATACTATTTCTGTCCCGACCGATGAACGGGCTCGATTCGTGGTTATTCTTCTCTAAGTTTCCAGAGAGAGTCGGGTCAGGTCGGCTTCTCTTGAAGAAGCCGAGTTTCCAAAGTGCAATTATTAGAAGCACCAGCACGAACAATCCTACTATCACTGACAGTATGATCACCCATAGCGGAACTTCTGTTGGCTCTGTTATCTTCAAGTCTGGATAGGCAACTGTTTCTACCTGTAATCATAAAACTAATTTTACTATTTTTCTCACTCACTCACAAAGTACGATGTTCTTTGTAGGTACAATGACGCACTGGACTATTTATACTACATACATATCACTTATATGGATAACTTGCATCGATGAAAGCATTCTTACAATTTCTTATTTAGTTACCCTTTTTACAGTCTATTAATAATAATTGATTTGGTTAAGAAAATAACTGAGAAAATTGGTTATCTATGTACTCGTAGATGAGTGGAGATTGCTTTAAAAAACAAAACTTATTTGCATTATCATTATTGTCATTGCTTATGTTTTTTTAATATGTTTAGTTCTTACCGTAGCCCTATCATCGTGACGTTTATTCTGATGGATGTTATAATGCTCTGGGATATGTATGAAGGCCGTGGACGCGATGTTAACATGGCTGACTCTAGGGTAGTCTTCCACCAAGGTTGCGTTCCACAGACGCGCTTTGACTGTGATAGTAGTAGCTTGCATTCGACCCAGTCGGTATATAACACATTGGAACTGTATGCATTTTGCTGTCTTATTGTGGCAATTCTGAAAATAGAAAACGCGGAATTTTTACTTATAATTGAATATTCACGCACAGAAGACATGTAGATTCGGGTTCTAAATAGCTCTTAAGCAAGCTAATTGATTGAAGGAAAACGAAGATTATGTATTATCTTACAATTAGCTAAATAAAACTATTTCAAATATTGCCGCAGCAACTAGTAGATACCAATATAAATCTAGAAAAATTGCTTTAAAGTAATACTGACCATATTGACAACGTGTTTCCTTTGTCCATCTGTATCAGTATAAGCCTCAGCTTTCACTATATCACTCTCTCGTTTTCTTCTCACTCTATTCTCGAATGAAGATGAATATTCAATTGTTTTTCTTCTAGTTTCGTTATATTCTTTTTCTCTCGAACTCGCACTTAATTTTCCTGTACTATGGAAAGGATCCATTTCTAAGTTTTCAAGATAAGGTTCCGGCGTGCCAGGGCGTTTGGTTAGTTTCAGAGGGTTTATTTCATTTTCCGATATGAAACACTCCCCATTGCTTTGGTCTGAAATATCACAAAATTTAATTTAACTATTATATTTTAATCATACAAAATAAATTCCATATGGTAATCCACATTTTAATTTTATCAATGCAAAAGCATAATGCAGTTACTATAAATTAAAAAGTTATTTTTTTAATTACCTGCTTCTCCATCAACAGTAGGAACATCTTCAGGATAGAGGAGCCATTTCCCTTGCTCGTTGTCGGAAGCTACTTGATGCGGCCACGAAATTACAACTTGGACTGACGAGACACGCCAAGGACCCTCATTAAATACCTGCATTTATAATTTACTTTATATTTCAAATTAAAAAAAATGAATACATATTGAAGATATCAAGAACATTATATAAACAGTGGTAAAACTCGACAAAGCTGCGTTAGGAATATGATTTGATCTAATCGAGGATTAGTTCCTATACCTCAAAATTCTGACATTACTTTTACCACATTTATACACATCGCAGTTGATTACAAAATAAAGAAGATACATATCTTAACACATAGATGAAGACATATACCATAATGAAATATTAGCTATTTAAAACGATGACGTCAATGCTTTAGACCTTCATCATAGGATTGCGGCATACTTGAGTGTTGGTTAGATATTGTAATCCATTAGCATAACCGCTCAAGGAGATTAGATGTCGGATGTATTTACCTGATATGTATGTATAACACGTGTTCCTATATCATCGAAATGCTTCATGGCAGATTCTCCTTTCATTTCGCCGCCATAGAAGACTTGCTCTGGACGCGCAGCGCTGTAATGCAACGAGACAATGATTAATGAATAGGCACATGATTAAAATGAAGTAATCACATTATGTATAAATGTCATCTTCACACAACTTGCGTACGGAGTAATGATTCTACCACTGCTCATATTATCATGGCATATTGTACGAGTATAATCACATTTGCGGACAAAAAAATATAATATTATTGCTTATATAGTATTTATAAATTATTCAATCCATTATTAGCTTACTATTGAGCAAGTTAAATTCGGAAGTGTCGGAAGTTTTGTTGTCGTTTGTAGCCCTCCGACATAGCTTAGCAACTTACATCTAACGATAACAACCGAGACGAACAGCTCAGTGTTCCCTCCGAAGCACGAAAGCACGCAAGCATTTTTTCCGTTAGCGGTCACCCATCCACTTTCCGATCGCAGCTGCAGTTGCTAAATTCCGACAATCACTTAGAACCAACACAAGCCTCCGGGCTATAAGCGCTTCTAAGGATAATCTCAAAGATAAGAAAATAATCAGAAGAATACTTACCCCTTTATGAGTAGTTCAGCATTCTTTATTACCAAGGCTTCAACTTGCACGGGTAACTTGCCAGGATGTTGTTCTTTTGAGGTTGAGTTGGCCCACACAGTAAACACAACCGAAGGCTCATTATCTTCCAAAGTTCTAGCGTCGAATCGTAACGTTATTGGTGATGATCCAATCGGTTGCTTCTTGAAAGGGTTCTCCAACATGCACGACACGGTTGTCTTATTCACGCTCGTACAAATCATATGCTTGCCCTGTAAACATCGTGGGTTCCTACATTAATGAAATGAAAATGTTTATGAACAACATAAAATGTAATTTTCGACTACCTAACTCAAAGACTTTTTAGAAACTGTTATAATTTTATTATTTAAATCTTAAATAAATTGTCCTGATAGAAAACATAAACTATAATATACAAGGCAAGGGTCATTTAAATCCAACTTACGCTAATATTTGCGGCAATGTAATGTAGACTAGAATGATGTTGTACGAAAAGTTGAGCTTCATAAGCAGACTCTCCAAAATTATCCACAGAAACTGATAGCTTGATCTCTTCTTCTTGACCTAATGTTAATGAATAGGCTTTACCATCTTCAGCTGAAAAGAGGCAATCAATCAATTGACTTTGCTTTCGTAAGTAATATGCTTAAATATACCACATCATAATTTATTAAACGCCGATAAACATGCAGGTAGCAAAGTAAGATTTCCAGTCCAATACTTCTACTGATGGTACAAAAATAAAGTTCCTTTGAAAGTCTTATAACCGTTAAAATTAATTATCATAATGAATAATTTAAAAAATACGTACTTTTTGGAAGCTGTAAAACTGGATCTACAACCAAATTACTGATGCATATACCGTCTAAACCACAGTCATTTAGGAAGTTTGCACTGAATGCAGTCCTGGCTGTAGCGTTCAGAACTGGATAGTCGTCAATATTAGGTAGTTTGCCGATTGTAGAATATTGAGGTTGAATATGTACTATCTTGTAGTTTACCTGAAACTGAGGAAGACCAAAAATCGTTGAGCAAATCTTTACGTTTAAGTGATTATTTAACGTACATAACAAATTGCTGGCTAGGGCAGATTTTTTTAATTAACTAAGAAGAATATTCAGTTTTTACCACAGTTATACTTACTTTTATAGGCGTCTGTATGTCTCTCGTATTGTTTTTGAGATATACAATATGTTCCCTGCAGACTTCGATATCTTTAGCAAGTTGAATAGTTCTATTTACTACATTGGACTTCTCTGAGTCAAAGAATACTCTTGAATACTTTCTGCCGCCAGGAAAAGTCTCTGCCTCGATAACGTAATTTAATTCATGGTTATTGCTCTGTGCTGACCTTACAAGTGATTTTATTATACAACAAGCTTGAAAATGGAAGCAGGTGTATTTTGATGATGGATCCTTTTCACATCCTTGTATCGTTGGGTCAATGTTTATTATTGTATTCGATGGTTTAATTGAAGTCTTTATGTCAATGATTGGCTTAGTTCGTATCAGTGCAATAGAACTCTGTAAATGAAAGATTTTCACTTAGTAATTATAAGAAATACTGTACTTTTTTAGGTACTCTCACAAGTTTATTACTGTATAATAAGCATAGCAAGATTATGGTATTATATTTTGAACATTAATATTGTTGTAATGTACACTTACATTTTCGTAAGCACCAACTAATAGATCTGGATAACCATTTGCATCTAAATCTAGACCACCTGATAAGGAATATCCAAATGTTTTCATAACTCTTGGCAAAGATTCCGCTGTAATAACTTGATCTGGTTTCGATTTAAGACCACTTTTTCTGTCTCCCATATGTATATAAACTACACCATTGCCTTCGTATGGACTACCGATTGCAATATCTTCACAGCCGTCCTTATTCAGATCTCCAGCGTTTGCTATTGCTATACCAAATTGTGATTCAGGTTTTCCTGTTAATTTTACATCAAATTCTGAAGGCAAGCTGTTTTTGACGTTGATATAGAGATAAACAGCTCCGCCAACGTCCCGCGAAAAGTAAAATGGAGCACCAACTAGTAAATCAGGTAACCTGAAAGTAAATATTGTGGCTAAATTAGTCAACTTTTTAATTTATATGCAAGTTTTAATTACAATAACTAACATTATTCAAATCCGTTTAGAAAACTTTGCTAATGTTGTCAGCTTTATTTTTTTAGAGACGACTTAAATTTACTTACCCATCACCATTAACGTCAGCTGATGCAATTTCATATCCAAAACTGGAGCCAAATTGTTCTCCATTGAGGATGAGAGTAAAGTTAAGTATGTCAACGTCAGGCCTTGTCCAATCATCAATAATTTGCTTGCTAAAAAAAACTACTGAACCAGTGCCACGCGCACGCGGCGCCCCTGCTGCGTATGATGGACTCGTTCCAAAGAATGATGCACCTGCCACTGACATCCCTGAAAATAAAAGAGTTTAATTATTTTTTTTTAATCAACAACGAAGCAAACACAAAAATGTAATAAAAATCTTTTTTATTGTAGAGCAAGCACGAATAAGTAATACTAACCTAAATAACTATATTTTTCCACGGGACTGGCTCCATCTTCAACAGGCGCCATATAAACAGCGTGGTCACTTTCCAAAATATCATCATTCGTATCTTGGGTAAATATTGTCCCTCTCCACGTATAGGGGCCGGGACTTCCCAAAATTAATGTATTGTCATCCAGAAGCGAGCTACTAGTTCCAACTTGGCAAAAACCAAATTCTTCATGTTCCCTGAAAATGTGCGTACAGATATTATTTTATGTTATGGAAACATATCTTCTTCTCCTCTCTTTCTTTTTGTGACCTTAATGTTTATTAATAATCTAGCGATAAACATTTAACATGTCATAAAGTTATTGACATAAAACGCGATCACAAACTAATACGTAATCGCGGAACCAACCTAATCACAGAGCGACCTCGACATGGCTCCCAAGCATCGACTAATTCAAGCTCATTGCTCAGTGTGTAACAGAGTCCTTGGCCGAATTGTGACTCTCCAGATTTCCGGATATATCTGAAATAAGAAAATTCTTATAAAGTAAAGCTTTTGTACTTTGTGCTGAAAACGGTTGAGTGTTAGACATATTCTTACCTATGAGCACAAACAACGGCCTTTTTTCCAGGTCCTTGACTTCTAACAGATACTCCAAGCCACTGCCCATCTTTGATCTCATCAGTATGAGGCCCAGAGAGTTGAAGCGAATCTACACCTATACACAGAAATATCTTGGTAAATTATTATTTACACAAAAAACAAGGCCACCATAAAAGCATCATACGTTAAATCGGCGTGGCATTTTCTTTACAGCAAAATCAACTTAAAACATCTTTGAAAATAAAATTTAACACACAATATTAGTAATGACATTAAATATTCTTTTAAATTAAGGCAAAGTCAACTCAAAACAAGCTCAAAAAAGCTCTATTAGACACAAAATTTTATTTAACAATGAACATGGATGGAGTTAAAAAAATTAAAAAGTTATTCGAAATTCACCCAAACGCTATATAAAACAGTCGATGTCGATCTTAAACTAAAATCAAATACGCAGTTGCTTTTGTCTCCAGTAATAAAAATTGATACCCAATCACAGACCATACCGAATGGTATCTTGGCAAATGCAAAGCATTGCAACCAGGCGTGTATGATGCAACATATGAGGATATAAACCTTAAATAAACAGAACCTTGCAAATAATTAAGAAAGTGTTTTTCACATTGCATAAATATCGTGCTAATGCTGTTAAAGCACTGGATAAAAAACATGCATTCTCGGTTTTCAACGACTTGGGTTCTGGTATCATGTGTTATAAAGGTGACGATACACTCCTGCAAACCTGTAATGAATCACTGTGAAGATACGGCGTGACATTATTATTGTTCAAACGTGTGGTCTCAGGTTAATGGACGTTAACGAAATCTACTTTATGTTAATTTCGAGCTGATACTGATACAAATTAATTAATGGCTGATTCGTTAATTCACCAAAATACACCAATTACAGTTTTATTGAACGTGAGTTATGGGTAATTATTGCACTAAAGGTACTTTGTTAATCGGCTCCGAAATACTTTGATTACTTGATTATTGTAAGACTATTTTTACCGACATTGGTTTACCTAATTAAATAGTAAAAATGTATATATGTGTGCATAATTTATGGAATTTTTATTTAAAATATTAATTTGATGGGTTAAATGTTCAATACCAGTCACCTTTAGTAGATTTACGAGTATGTGTGAAAATGTTACTGACAGTTTATACGATACAGAAAATAATTAAATTTTTATTGAATAATTAAATGTTTGGTTTATCAGCTCTATCCTGATCAAACTCTCTACTTTCAAATGTAAACTCAGACACGTAAATTATGACTATTTGATACACAAATATGAAGCTATAATCCTATTAGCGAAGCTCTAAAATTGTCTAAATAAAGCATTACCACTATAGCTTAATTGTGAATTATTTATTAAGTTCAAATAAAAAGGAACTTAACATAATAAATATCTACAATATAATAACTTAGTTGTAGGTACAATTTTTGTCTAACGATAACATAATTATCGTCAAAATACTTCATGATTTACGAATATGTGCAGTGCTATTGAATGGCTCAAGCTATATACGAGTAAATGGATGCTTGTGCAAGCAGTTAGTGATGGTAGTCATGAACATACTTGGAACAGATTTCCTTGCAAATAAGATATTTACATTTATTTTCAATGTCACTTGAAAATTTATAGTCTACGAATATGTGAATCAAACATAGGTGTCTAATGGCGGTGTCTAAGAGCATACTTTCAAAAGTACGTTTCGTATTTAAATTGAAATCAACTAACCGTCGGTTGTTATCGTTAGATAGCTTTAAGTATCGTTCAATGTACTATGGATTACTTAAACTATGCTAAATTACAAATGTCCTGTATTAGGGAAGTAAAATAACATTTTATTTTGGATTGTTTTACAATTATATGTATACATTTATTTTTCCTTAAATTAGTATTTAAAGGGTAGCTACAAATTCCCATTTTTTTCCGACACTGTACATACAACAGAAATCTATTTCAAGTATATATTGTATTACATTATCAGTGGATATAAACATTTTTCATATGCAAAATAATATTTAAAACCAGTTAGTGCATGCTATATGTATTGATGGCTGGAACTCAGCATACAGGGCGCTATTAGTGGAGTCAAATTAAAGAACAGAGATTAGTTTTCATTAGTAATAGGAGCAAATTAAGTAAAGGAGTTTGAGACCACAGCTCACTTACTCTTGTTTATCTTGCCGTACTTCGCTGTTTGGGGCACCACCGACAAAAGATAACATTTTAGTTAAAACTCATACTGTTTTTATGCCAGAAGTTATATCGGGATATTATAAATAAATTTCGTGTCGTCGTATAAAAATACGTACGCTTTCTTCTCATATACAGTAAAAAAATGTAACAAATGTGTCAAGTGTCAACTAAACGAGAAATCATTTAATTTTAAATCGTGTCTACGTTCTATTCCATTTACAAAATTTTTGCTAATTTCTACGTGCGTTTGTTTTAGTGACTTTAACTACTCTTAATTATTACGTCTGTTTTGAAAGATCTTATAAACTTAATACAATTGAATCTAAAACGATGTGTGCTCTTTACAGAGGACTTTTTCACTCTTGTGTTTCTACGATTTACACTAAACGTGATCGATAGCAGTATCTACGGGTGCGTTTTACCAAACATATCAACTACTTTACTTTTTTGTCCATACAACGTTGTCCTATAATGTAGAAAAAAGGTTTTTTAGACATTCACAATGTAGAAAATAAGAACACATACAATTTTACAATTTGCAAAGGGGAAATCGAAAACATTCAACGAATGAATAAGATATTTTGTGAAATATGTAGATATGAATTCCTTCAAAAGATCATTCTTTTATTAAGTTATGTTTCTATGTAATGTCATCTGCACTCACTTCGTTTGCCATCTGTGACGATTTGCTGACAATCCCTGACAGCTGGGGTGAGGCCACATTTCCAAAGAGCTCCTGATTTGGTCGTGTTCGGTTGCAAATTCTGTCCTAAGGGGGCACCCACTAGTAACCTGAAAATGAGCAAATAATAATATTTAGATATGTTTAAACATAAAAAAAAAAATTAAATAGAATACAACTTAAGTCCTATATAATTATCTTTTATTTAAATTTTTCAAAGATCTAAGTGAGTAACGATGACATCGCAAATAAGATTTTTAATGAAAACATTTTCTACTTTACTTGAAAAAAGTCTAAAAAATTTTTGTTTGGTTAACATTTTTATTAGCTTGAAAGAAAAGAGCGTTGTGCATTTATTTTTTTCGATTAAACACAAAAATTCTATGAATAGTCATATAAAAGCGTCCGGCAGATTAATGTCAAAGGTATGTGCTGCGGTTTTAATTAACCATACTAGGATAGAACATAATACTCGTAGTTCAATTAAGCTAGTTCAATTAATTGCATTGCAGTGTCCATGAACTATTCGTATGTTCATTCATTAACTAGCATCACGCTATTCATTTGCATGCGGAAAATTTTAATTTAATCTATAGACGTCTGGATGGCATTAAAATATTTATTGCAAATATTAAATATCAAGAAATAAAAATCATTATTTGTACTATAAATTACATTGCAATCAATTAAATGAAACCAGATATGCTGATTAGTTTGAATATACGATCATTATAGACAAAATAAAAACTATCATAAGCCTAAGTCGACTGTTTACGAAATGTAAACCTTAAAATTTTTTAATGATTGATACTTTATTTCACTATATTCTTATCTTCTTTTATATCTATTTACATTAGTTTAGAAAATATCCCTATCACACTAGGGGAGATCAATTAATCGTTAAATTAGTTGATTCGACTTATGAACATGGCCGATCCATCTATCATCTTGTAACGAATCGATTACACGGCCACGCGGCTCTTCGATCATACGACGCCAAATAACCTAGTCCGTACATATTCAATTTAACATTGGTTATGGGTAACAGCGGGCCCTATGATTGTATGACCATCAAACAAGCCCTTATGCATTTAAATCATCATAAATCTCTTCAAATATCGCCCGCGTTTTCCTTTTGATGTTCACTGTAGTCTGTACTAATTAAAGACATTAAAGTCGATTAAACGAAACTTGATATCAATCAGTTCTTGATTAATCTTAGTCAACCAAACCAATAGGTTCAAAACGTTAAAAGTTAACACCCATATGTTGGAGAAACACGTTATTGTTTTACTAACGCGGTATTATCAGTCTGCCATTGTTCTGCCATCTCTAAATCGACGTAATCAAGGGCCCTATACACCCACTCTCTGGAGAGGTTAACGACATTCTATTTCTGAGGATAAACGTGAAAAGAAAGAAAGATACAATTAAGCCGCCATTGTTTTGCCCGATGTTGCAACGTGAACATTAGTTAACATTTGTTATCTCTACAATTTGTTAAAAGCGTCCCGAGAAAGCCGTGCCCGGAATTTGTGTTAAACAAACGCAGCTACTTGTACACAGCTTCACTAAGACGTCGGTATTATCCAAACGCGTGGGCACATTGACGTTTAATTTTTGAAACCGCAAAAGGCAATCGGTCAGACCCTCATAAGCAATTTACTGTACAAAGGGTTTCATTATAGTGCAACGGTGTTCATCGCCCACATTGTGACGGTCGATCATGCCCCCATCGGGGTTACACGAAGCGTCGCCTACGCTTCTCTGTGAATAATATTCTAGAGAAACTATGGTAATAGCAATTTAGAATTGTACTAGAAATGTTTTCGCAAAAGACAATAACTTTGCTTTGTAAAGTAAGAGGTTCTAAGTTGTAACCATCCTCGATTTACGCTTTAGCAATGATACCTACTAGAATACCTCTATGACTAGATTCTATTCTATGCAGTTTAATCTTTACAGTTGTCATAGATTGTATTGCGGTAAAGCGTTTTTATATGTGACCAGCTACCACATTAGTTAAAACATCGTTGAGATACTATTAATGTGTTTCGGTGGAAAATTTTAAAGTAGTACTCGTACCAAGCAAACGGTTTATTCCACTAATTTTTTGTCTATTAGTGCAACATTTGGTGTTTCCGTAGGTATCAAATTATTTCGGTTGTTCCTTTCTTCAATGACGTAAATAACAAGTATCTACTGGTACAAGTCACCCGATCCCTCCATTAAGCAGCAATACGCAAACATCGTATCAAAGGCCGCACCTTCCCGCCGTCTCGCGTATCGCATCCTTGGGCCTCGCCCCTCAAACAACCATAAATTTCCATCAATACGCCATCCATTCTCCTCATCCACTGATATCACTGACGTATTGCATCGTTTTGATAACTTGTACAGTAAAAGTGCATTTTTGAACAAACTTTATCAATCACTTTCTGCATAACTCCCTGACTTCTAGTCATTGGTAACTTTTGTGTTATCAACATTATATTTAAATGTGTACTTGGTATTTATGAAACGAAGCGTCTATTAATAGCATTATTAGAATTGAGTAAATGTGACTATATTTAGCGTATTAACAGAGTAATTCTATAATATGTTTTACTATGAACTATTCAATCTTAAGTACGCTAGTAAGGGAGCAAGCTAGTAGTGATTATAATAATGTCAACAATTTTTACTACAATGAATTCAAACGAATCTAAGAAAAAATCACATAAATTACTCAAATCATGTACCAAAGTGGACAATCTAGGCTATACAGCAATAATTTACAGAACAAACAGTCTAATGAGATTAAGTCAACAGAAAAGATCAAAGAGCAGTTGTCGACGATGTCGGCACATGAAATAGAACGGTCGCTAGTAGGAAGGGATACCATCACGTAGGACGTCACGAGGAGACCCCACAGATTTCTGAGTAAATGTTTTGACTGTTGACTTTGACTTACGAATGAATTTGAACTAGAGATGCATCCGCCTTTTTTAAGGATTCTTACACAGAACACGACTAAAAACGGTTAAGATTATTTAATAATTTATTTTATCTACAAGTTTTATATCCTTGATAGATTGAGCTTTAAAAACTTTATTGAAAAAATTATACTTGCAACTAGAATCAGAAATTTTATCGAGATTTCAAACAGTTAAGTTTTGTGGATTAGTAACTTTAAATGATTGTATAAAAATTGCTATAATTACATTAATTCGGCTTTACTTACCTTTCCATCAACACCACAAAAAAATATTGTGCCACGGAAAAAGAATATAAAGATGAACATCATTTTTATCTGTCGAATCAATATAAGTGCTGTAATGTGGTTAATGTGGTAGGTACGTCATCTGAAACTTTCTTGACGTTGAATACTTTCGCCCAGCACATTAACTTATTAAACTTCAAGAGCTTTCAAGCTACTACTTTCCCATCTTCTATCAGTGTTTCCAAGTTAATAGAATATGCTCGCTGTTTACTATCATAGATTTAAACAATATACCTATAACATGTATTTTATAAATTTTTGGATGTTATAGTTATTATATCTGATGCAATAAAGATATCCATATTAGTTGCTGTGTACTACTACAACTACAAATGCGTTGAGCTTTCTTTGTTACACTAAGCATCATAATTTTGTACAACGTAACAAGCGTGTAACTGTTTATAACAATAACTTTTATTTAAATATTTAAAGCTTATTAGAAGATATAAATTGGCTATAAATTAAATAACTGTGGCGCCTATTGCTTAGCGCTAAGCAGCTAGTCCACGCGTACTGTAGCATCGCGAAGAGAATACATCGAATTGTTTTCTTAATCGCTCTCGAAGACTGTATGGAAGAGCATAAATATTATGCTTGGGGAAGTTATGTGATGGCGGCGAACTGGCTCGTCGTCGGTGGTCTGCCGCAAACATCGCTCCAACCGACCATTGTCCAACTTTATTGTCGTAAGTACCCCCATAAGGAATTCTCGGATCTTTACTCCCGGAATATTTGGCCCTTAGGCCCTTTAGGTCGGCGGCGAACAGATTTATTTTAATAAACATCGCCAAAAAGGTAAGCGTAAACGAAGTACGTTTTGCTTATTGAAAGAAATGTCGAATAAATTATGTAGGCTTGGAGTTTTTGACTTAAGTCCATCATAATATCCGGATTACAGCTGTTATAAAATTGTTCCTAAGTCAAATTTAAATATTGAAGTAAGAAAACTTCACTATCGATTTATTTAATTCGTGTAAAGCATACATTAACTTTGTTGTAACATGTAATTTAAATTGAACAAACAAGACGGATTGTAATTGCTACTAATATGACCATTTCTCAGAAAGAAGATGAACAAGTCCCCTCGTGTGTGGCGCAAATTGTATGGAAATAAGCCGACGACATGCACATTTGTCCAACGCCAGACAATGTCGCTTACGTATTACAAATTGCTTCGAAACTCGTCCATAATTCAACAGTGTAGTCGAATTAAATTCGTAACATTTTCTATAATTTCTTTACCTTGATATATTTTTCAATTTAAAAGTAACTTATAAAAATTATTTAATGAAAAAAAAATACTATTTACTTATATAGAATCTTATTTACTAATTAACACAAATATGCCTCGGTATAGATTAATAAAATAAAAAAAAATCGTTATAAAAACAAAAAAATAACCTTTTAAATATACTGTCAAACTAATAAGTATCAAATAATTTTAAGTTCTTTGAAAACTTTTGCCCTAAACATTTGCTTATAACATTTTTAATTCACATTTAAGAAATTAATGTTTTTGCATTAAGTTTTAACGAAATCCCCTATTAATTTCAATTCGCTACGTAAAGAAGAAAAAAAGTTGGCCCGCAATCCGGACGAACACCATCCGTTCAGTTTAAAGTCCTTAAAACACTGCCTCCAATATTTGACTCCGGAACCTTTCCATTAACTTTACCCATAATTACTCCAAGAACCTTTTGTGGGCGACGCTACATATTCTGTCACCGCCGCTTCACGTCTAGGTTAGAAAGGGGTCAAATCAACCAAACCTGCCAAATAACAATGAACTCTGCAGTAAAACAATAGGGACGTCAATCATTTGACAATCCGAGATGACACCTTGAGGCCATAAATCCATTATGCATCATCTTCTGTGACATTTCGAATTTATTACCAGTATCTGCAAGATAGAGTTGGTGTAATCCTTGCTGGCTCGTGTAACTATATATCTAAGAATGCACTGGAATACTTTAGATTTGAAATGCAATTTCTCATATTTGCAATTTATGAAGGAAAGTAAATGTATGCATTATCTCCATGCCATATTGCTGGGACTATCCTCTCGTACTGTTTCATGTAATTTAAGAGCAATAGGACGAGGACTTGGAAAATAGGAGTAGCATAAGAACTAAGTAATATAGTGGAACAACGAATATACTTGGTTATGATCCCTTTCTTACTCGTTCCCAGTCGTTATGATATGGATACGTCAGAGGATGACATAGCATATGACATGAAGCATGGGGCTAAATGTCTCAGCATCTATCAGCATATTATAAATGAAAGGGTCAAGTCACGAATACATCGCTACGGACGATCTCTCATTAGCGGGCGCCGCTGATACGCGAAATCGTGACTCACGTATGTTAACGTTATTCTGGAGTGAATTAACATCAGAATTGTTTACTTGTGTCCTTGGGGTATTAAGTAGGTATCTCTTTTTAAAAACAACCCCTGTACATTAACCATTTCTTCTAGACTATCCTGGCATTTTAGTCTTAACTTCTACGATATAGCCATTCCTGCTAATTAGTGGACAGAGCAGTGATTAACTTATTTATTTCCAAGTTTATTTGCAGTTCATTTTCTTTATTATTATTTTTAAATCTCTCAAAAGTCTTCAGGGTAAAAGGAATTATTTTTTCATGCTCATTTAAGTTAGTCTACGCTTATTGCACAGACATAAATAAGAAGTTTATTGATACTCAAACATTTGTTCAAATCGAATTGAGAATCACTTCCAATCTTCTCTACTAATATAATTATGTATGTAAGAAATTTCCGTTAACACCGGTCAAAGAGTAATGATATTTAATATAGGTACATTGATGCTACGTACACTAAAAGACTATTTACGACACAAGTACAGTTCTTAAATGTATTACTACAGAAACAAAGATGTTGTTCGGAGGCTATAAAGCTCGCCTTACACTTCGAATAAATTACAAGTAAATGTTCTATGAAAGAAGCAAATTGAATGTTCTGGGCGTTTGTTGGGAGTGTAAAACAAAGAAATAAACTTTACGCGGTAAGATGTGGTCGGCTCCGTTTGCTACCGCCCGCTTATCCAAGTTTACTTCGGCTTTCACACGCAACCACATTCGCTGAGAAGCTGTTATACCGTATCAGTTAACACAGTAAAGAATATAACGTTCCTTTTTCGAATAGGCATCATCTTATTGTAACAATGAAACAGTTTTACAATCACATCTCACCAAATTATGGCATAGTAGGAAAGCATAGTGTAGTGTATACAATTTCTATGTGCAATTCCAAACATATTACGTACTTCAATGCTCAATTCTTCCGTTGTAATTGCGGAGAAGCAAAGATAAAAAACCTAAGCACATATTAAAAAAAACTATTTAACAAGCTTTCCACGTATCTAAGCGCATGTAAGCAATAAATTACTATTAAGCCCTTAACGATTTAAAAATGATCCTCTATAAATTAGAAGCGAGTGGCGCCGAGGACCGTGTGCGCGGAAAGCATCGTGCGAGCTATCGCGGACCGGTTCCTTCGCGTGAATTATAGATATCAGCAGTAAAGTGTGGGTGGCGCTGTCGTTCCATACTAAATTCACACACTTTCTAAGCAGAATTTAGTTTAATCAAACTTACTCGTATTGCTACTTGTACTTGCTAAGCATTTTCTATGGTGCTAGTTTTTTTTATTACAGAGGAAATGAGTCATAAACTCTATCGAAACATAGCTATGGTCAAGTGCAGCCGCATCCAAAGTAATAGAGTGTCGAGCAAAATAAAATAATGAAATGAAACAAGACCTATTATAGGTATAGCAAAACAATAATATAAAAGTCAATTAGTTGAAGCAACTCATGTAGTTACTATCTTCAACTTGAATTTTCTTGACAATGTTGAACCATCGACAGCCTACCATAAAATGCTATAAGTCACCTTTACTTTGATGATATTATGCACTGATATTGGTACGTAACCACATCATATATTAGTAAAAACGCTGAGTCAGAAACGATAGTTAAACGTAAAAGATAGCGTGCACTCAAGACTTCAGGAGTTGAACAGTTGCTAAGCAAGAAGGGTAGTGCAGATTATGAACCTGTTTCTCCACGCGTGAGCAACAGCCCAGGGCGAACATTACTCAGATATCGATCCCGCGTGTGGGCGACAACATCGTTATATATTATGCCAAGAAGCTTTTGCCAGTATCGTCATAAATTATCCTTAAGTGTCGTTGTAATATTATGTACAGCTTGGGAATGCAAGAGCACTTCGCCTTTATTTATGACTAGTTTTCCGTTGTGTTGCTTCCTATTTTAATTTTAATTATCTGGCATAAATTCCTAAATATTGGAAGACCCGCTCTGTAGTTGTCTTTTCGCACTGCGGTTCAACGAGTCCTGTGCTTCTTTCTTAGTGAAGCAAAACTTTTAATAATGTCTTCTATTTTCGAATCTCGGTCTGGCTGTGTCACTTCTTCTTCTCTTCTCTTCTCTTCAACTTCTCTTAGTGTGTTGCAACACCCATAATACAATGGAGATATTTGTATGTAAAGTAAAAAAAAACATTAAATTTTCTAAGCTGTTTTGTTACTAAACTAAACCAAAGTATTACGTAAATGGGAAGCACTTTGTGGACTTTTCCATAATTGTACTCATAAACGGTATTCTCCCATTTGGTAGAAGACTTGGTAAAACATAGTAATATGGTGCTAATTCACTTGTCTCACAGCCCTCGAGGACAATATTTACTTACGACGGTCCATTCTCACGGGTTCATATTTAGGACTGTAGGAGCGATCAGTGAGTGTCAATATAAAGTCACTCTTGTGTTTATTGTAGCAGTTTTAGTTAAATCAGGGAATTAAAACTTCTCTTTTCTGTATGAAATTGTATTTATTATGTGACTCGTCACCCCGTGGAGGTAGTGAAGAAAAATAATTAATGTTTGGTTTGAATCAACTTGGTTTATAATCAGCCAGTAGTAGTCTTTTCTAAAACCTAAAAAGAATATTTTTTATTAAAATATATTCATATTTACAATTATATTACGTACATAATAACACCTATATTAGCTTTAATAGCTATCTTAAATAATGTATTCAAAAATGATATTGATTGTTTCAATCAGTTTTATTACACACAAAACATTTTAGAAAAAACAAAAATACAACAAATACTACAAGTGTTTAGTTAACTAAACAACATCCTTAGTAGGTACAGCCGCTTTCTCACGGGCTTATAAATCTGTCGCTGCAATAAGACTAATTCTAGTAGACGGGTCGACAGAAATACTTGTGAGGCTAAGTCTGTACGTCATCCCCTTGCGTCAAGAGTAATTTTAGAATGCAAATAGAACGCGAGTAGGGTGTGAATGTGAACTCGAGATTCGGGTCAGCGAATGTGAATTACTGTGTGACTTCAGCGTGTAATTATCTAGTCGGGATTTTTATTTGGTATTCCTTTAAAGATGTAATTTTTACTTACACTTCACTTGCAGTGTAAGCAATGAAATGTTTAGCAAAAAAAAATAAGAAAAAAAATCCATTAGTAATACGATAAAACCAAAATTTCAAGATAATTTCTTTAGCTGCCTAACCACACAAACATAAGAACCGCTTAATTCATAACCTTAACCTTTCATTGGTAATAAGGAATAGCATCATTAACTTAGTTAAGAATGACTTTTATAAACCCAAATGTCAGAATCTATCAAACATTCCGCGCAGCCAAAGTCGCTTGACAGGTATAATTGTGTAGAAAAATTAATTGTGCGTTAACACAAGCAATGTGCTAATTGTATCACAAGTTCAAACACCACAGAAATACGCCGACCTTGAGCTATCAGCATTGTCAGTGCAGGAAGAGGCAATTGAGCGAATGAGCGTGACTGTATCGTTCAATGGCCGAGTGATCACGTGTGAATTGGGTTAATGTGCCAAGTCAACAACCTTTGAGATAAAATGTCATAAGAATAGAAGGCGCAATGATCCTGGCGCAGCATAGTAACTCAAGGAATTAATGATACACACACGCTTCGATTAAGGTGCTCGTAATATTTTTGGTCAGAACTGTACTTACCTAATTAGCTTTATCTAGTCTGTCAAGAAGAATGAAAAGGTTCTTAAGTTGATAGACGAATGGACTATCGTCAAAATTTCACTCTAAACTCCGATGGGTCACAACCGTCTTCTTCGTCATAGATTAATACGAGTACGTGAAGTTATTGCTAAAGACTTGTGGTTATGACCATAGAACTTACATTCTATATTATTATAATTCAATGATATAAATTACATCAAATCTGGCATCATAAATCCATAATATGACATTTCTTGTCGTTATCTGATCCACATTGCAAGCCGACTGAATAATATAAGCCGTGCCGTATAAGGTGCCTCTATGTTGGGCAAAATTTAAACTGATTGGGTGCAAACGTGACTGAACAATACGAGCCGCTTCAACTGGGAAACTATTCAAAATTAACCCCTTGGAATTCCTACTAATTGGACCCTAACTTGGGAGCACGCCGCCAATGGTAATCTATAATGAACGCACAGATATAAAAGCTTCTAAGATGACCTTTTCTTTCCTTTCATTAAAATATCTTCACGGAAGGAAACTTACGTAAACAATAATGAAAGTAATGAGATCTTTGTCTTTTAATTAAAAGTTTTAAAAGTTGTTTCGTACTGATGAAAAAGTGTCAGTAAATTTTTTTTGTTGTTAACATTTTAGCATAATGTTCAATGTATTTTAATATTTTTTAAGTCGACTTTGTCAGACAGAGGTTGTCTAATTGATCGCACTTAATAATTATTATTATTTTCAGTAAACAAACTAAAAAAACAAAAATAAATAATAGACGATACGAAGTTAACATTATCGGTTTTTTTCTTTGCTAATTAGGAAAACAGTTAAAGCTCTAATTATGTTATTTTCATCAATAGCAGCATTCCATTTAAAGCTAATATTTAATTGCTTTACAAAATTATTTCTTAGGTTAAAAAATTTTTATGAATCAAATAAAGTAAAGTCAGGTAAAGCACAACATTAGTTATTCTAATAAATAAATATACATGAATACTAATACAAAAACAACCTATACATATACACCAAAATACAGATAGTCTGGTTTCTCTCATCGTAAAAAGTAATAATCCTTTCGAAATCCTAAAGCGACTCGGTGATTTGTCGGTTTCCGAATCCCTTTCGATCACTACTCGTCACGTCTCAACCGCCTCACCGTCTCCTATTTACCATGACAATAGGAGATACAGGTACAGGCCTAACACTGACATTGCCCGGTTCGTCCTCAATAATTTATGGAAATGACCGCGAACAAAAACACATGACAAAGGTGTCTACTCGAAATTAAGTAGATGGGTCGGTATCGTGTTCCCCATTGTCTAACTATTCTTCGTTGGCTTCGATAATCGTAAATATCATCCCTTGACCTCTTCCCACAGTGACTCGTAAACAAAACCATAAAAATTGGGCAGTAAAAGTTTCTTGTTATTAAATATATCTCAGATAAACTGAATATAAAAGTTAGGTAGGTACTTTATTAAACAATTTAAAAAACGAAACGCATTGCCTAGTATTAAAGAAAAATTAAACAAATTTATAGCAAGAATAATGTTCGGTACAGGCAAAACACTTGGGACACAAAACTTAACACATGTTTCACTGCCTAGGCAAGTAGAATAATCGTTCTTTATAAAAGTTGTTACATTATCTTGCCTATAGTTATTAGACTTATGTGAACTACAAAAGACGTAGAAGTATTTATATATACCTACCAAGCTTGCCTTACCTGACACTTTTTTGTATGCCAATAAATACTAATAAATAAATAATAATTAAAATAACGTCTTATTTTGTACATTCTAGTAAACAACAGAATAGACGCATCGTCGTTGTATTATGTATACTGTATGGACACGTCACATGCTACTTCCTAGCGTCGATCTATATCTCGGCCCGGCAGGGTGAGCGTGTCTTGTTAGGTAGCACCGCAAGATATGTAAAGTGACTGTTAAATGTAAAGATATGTTAAGTTCGCTTTGTCGTCAGATAACGCCGCCGTCGCTTGCGCCTGAGCTTGCTAATTGGATGCAATTTATTGCGCTTGCGGCGGGCACCGCTAGCCGGTAGGCACCGCTCACTTTGTTTATGCTTATTTTAATGCCTATCACCGCAATCTCCTCAGAATAAACCAAATAAACCAAATAAATTAGATTCTGACTTAAATCAATTTCTTTTAAATCAATTAGGACATGGTTATTTTACGCAAGAGTAGAATATGTCGTCATTTAAAATATCTAACCTTTTAATTAAAGTAAATTAAACAAAAATAGGTATTTTATTTAATGTTGTTTTCCGAACTGGGTATGATTTCGAAACCTGCAAACACTTCTAAATATCATATGACCTAGTATAAAACATGATTGAGACGATGATAATCATTTTTTGAAATCAGCTAAAATCTAACTAAATAAGAATACCTAATATCATTAACCTTTTCTTTCATTTTCCATCTCATTGTAATAAATTACAACGTAGGTTGAGAGTTGTATGTTATAGTTTGTATACGATATCTTCAATTGTTAGGGCACTCGATATTATCGATCGCAGTGTATACGAAGAACATAACTCAGTAATACTAGATTATGATCGGAGCAATACATTTACTACATTATGTAAACTGAAATCCGGTCCTACTACATTTGAATAACAATAATTATGAAATGTTATTAATATATTTAAATAGTGTACCCAAGATAGAAATGTACAGAAAATGATGAATAAAAAATCCATGTTTTTAAATATGAACTTAACGTTTTTTACTGTATACAACGTATGCAGTAGGTAACTATTACGCTTTAGTTATCTTACACAAGACATTTAACGACTAACTTCATTCAGAAGATGAAGTTAAAATATTTTAATCAGTCCCTCATTTCTTATTCATATCCATCCGCGACATAAGCGTTCTGTAGTAAAATAACCTAAATGTATGCATATTGTTTTTTGACGGTAGCAGCACAGTAACTTAACGGTAACCTAGTTAATAAGGGAAAGCGGCCCTTTTGAAATTTGTAACTTTCTATTTTTCGATAGCGAACTCAGCGTAATATTCGGACGTGGGCGAACATGTTCCTGTATCTGTGTGCTCTATAGTTTTAATAGTAGCTACTAAATCTCTATAGGTTGTGTGATTCAATGTTATATAAACAGTTATAAACGGAGGAGAGAACTTTTTACGTCTTTCAATGAAAATAAACGGCAACGAGCCAACGTACCGCTTCATGTTGAGGTCAGTTTCGCCTATGGACCTAAAAGTTAAAATAAGGTAACTTGTAAATACGAATTCCAGTATGAAATCCTTGACATAAATATTAGATAATTATGTAATAATAATATAGGTATTTAACATAATCAACCATGAATAACAAGGACAACTTTGCGGCAAAAAATAGGCTACCTTTGATTTACATTTCAAAGCACAGTCAAATTTTAATTATCTCATTACAGACCAGTCGTATAATAGTTTTGTACATAGCCGATTTACATACAATCATCAATGCAAACCATATACGGTTGAAATTTGTTCTAAGCATGATGTAGTAGGAAACAACAATCATTCATTGAAGACGTATTACTGACTCATCATGACTAAATAGAATGCAAAGTTCTAAATACAAAAATAGGTAGACGATGTTTTAGTAGAGTATATTATATAGTACTTAAAAATAAGCCAACCAAAATTATGGAATTGCGGTCAATATACGCATTTTAAACTTGTCATTGACATACGAAACCACATTTAATATAGGTATTTGAATGTCCATTAAACACAGTAACTAGGTATTCGATTTCCGCAATTAATTTATTTATTGACATCAGAAAATTCTGCATAGGAATTATTAAAAACTTATAAAGATTTTTGCCCTTAAACCTTTCACCATGGTACTTTTAACCTTATATTCGAGAATGTAAGGATCGTATTTCCCTAAAAAACGAATGCGTGTTACTCGTAAAGGTTGTTGGTACCCCCCTCACACAGTAAAATAGATGTAACCTTTAATAAACGACATTCTTTGTCCTTTGGCATTTACGATATACGAGTAGCTTATCTGTCGTATTATTTTCAGTCAAGATAGAAAAAGTTCAGGAAATCGTGGATCAAAATAAAAAAAACTAATGCCACATTTTTTTGGAGGGTTGGCGTTGTAACTCTTACTACTAATCCAATCCAACGACACCTCATGTGTTGAAATCCGTGAAGCCATTTTGGCAGTAAAACGTTCCAAAGAACACTAAAAAGAAAATTAATCAAAATGTATGATGCACGGAGAACTTTACTATTTAATTTATTCATAACGTCAGTAGCGCGTGGCGTCTGGTAATGATATTCAATGAATCAAAATATTCATTCGTTCTCTAATTCTCTTATCATGAAGGTGATACAGACACATAGAAATTTAATTCATAAAAATGAGTGTTTTACAAATCAAAAAAATATTTATATTGCCATCAAGTTTTCTAAAAGTTCCATATAATTAGCTAATAGTTACTATTAAAAAAATAACTAGCTAACCAACTAGGAATTACAGCCCTACAGTATTCTATCTATTACTGGAATCTATGTTAGATATCATGAATGAACCTAATACTTACTATTTTAATCGGCAGAGGGCATGACCAGCTGCATCGGTTGCTACAAGTACTTGAGTGGCGGTAAACTACGCCCTGCAAGTGCGCCTTCAAACGAACCCGCTTATTAAGATACCGAGCTTCTGTCCCTTATGTTTCCATTATGTGGAATAGTATCAAAATGCAAACAAATAATTATGATTTAAAGGAATACTATCACTGTATTTATTATTTTTAAGGGGTTTCCTACATAAAATTGAAACACTAACTTTTCATTTCAACGAAAACCTAGATTACTCAATTGATCGATGCCTTAATAGAACCGAGCTTTAATTTTCTGATGTAAAGACTAGCCGAAGACCAATTTAAACAATAAGGAACACTGAATATAAAATTGTGTAGCTTCAATACCACAAAAGCGCCATTTAACTTCTAAAGTGAAATTTTATCATTATTCTTTCACAGTGAGAGAAATGAAATGTCACAAAACGTAGAAATAAGGGTTTTAGATAGGTAAGTAATGGTATGAAATAAACATACTGGCAAATTATAACATTCCTCCTAAACATGTTAGACTTAAAAAATTTCAAGACCCAATTTTCTATCATAAATGGGCCAATTCCGCATCGAACGCAACACCATTATAAAACTGTTTACTCCAACAGACTATCCGTTCTATTTTCCTTCATAAATGATGTAACCAGACATCAAGCAACTGTGCAAGTTGCACAGCTATTTTGAACATCGTTTAATCTAAAACTGGGCCGGAGAAATAAAACCCTTTCATATAATACTTATTACTATGCCAAGTGGGTATTATCCGTTGACTCACACATAATTAAAGAGATCATAACAAATAAAGTTAAGTGCCCTGCATCTCGTTTCGTCAATAATGAATCACGATGTGAGAAAAGCAGCAATTGCTCTCATTGTTGCGCTATGAGTCACTTTAAACTGAAACACATGGGGATGAGATAGAAATGAATGCGTGTGAAAAAACCATACGAAATTTAACCATCGGTAAATAATAAAGGAAAATATTTATATTATTTTGTTACGCCTAGATTAATTTTTTCTTAATAAGTATACATATTTTTTAACTTGATTCAAGGGTAATTTATTTGATCGATGTCTAAAATGAAATTGAGATCCGGGAGTTTGGAATGGCAATGAAATAAATCCGGATATCCGAAAACAAAGATTGGCAGTCAATTCTGTTGAGTCTTTAACTGAAAACTTTGAGAAGATAACTACTCGCAATAAATATGCATTTAATTATGATGCAGTCATTTGAAATTATTCATTGAATGTCTGCTATAATTATGAATAAGCTGTGTTATCATTATTACAATGTAAGTATTTACTTATGAGAGTGATTTTATAAATAAACTTAAGATCTTTATTGAAGGAACTCTTCTTATCTTAAATTACGCATTACGAATTGGTTGAATGAACGTACACTGCATGATCATTATTATTTTGATTCACAAATATTTTCGAGTGTGTGCTTCATTCATCTTTCAATCGAAATCCTCAATGCTCATTTATTGTGGTCTCTTCAAGGGGTTCGGAGTTCGATTCCATCGAGATAGAATAGTGAATGTCTGTTCAGTGCCTGTTGTAGTACTACCTACACGGCCTAGAGTAGGTTATGTACTAGTTATGCCAGACGCTGACAGTAGAATTTCCCGTTGTAGATACTATGGACAATACAAAGACAAGGGTCTCACACTCAGGCCGAGACAGAAAATTAATTCATCACTTATTCTTCTACCTTGCTGTGAATTGTTTTTCTTCATGTTATACCCATACCCATAGCACTCAAGACCACGACAGAACATTGAATTAATGTAAGGATAAGTGTTTAGCGTCATTTATTTATTCCATATCCTACATTCCTTCAAATATAAATCCTAAACATACTTCCATACTTCATGCTTCACATTGTACATAGAACATTACGGCAAACACAAAACGGAAATGGATAGCGGGCGCTGACAAACATACGGGTCTAATCACAACAGTACACAATGCATTTGTTTATTTCTACATACGCATACGGAAACGTATCTAGATGGGCTTGATACCAGAGTGGGTGGTCGATAATCGTTAGTTAGGGATCGTAATCGTAATATTAATGATAAGCTTAAGTATCGTACGCATATGGAATGTTCCGCGGGCTCAGGGCGTTGCAATCGACTACGTGGTCATAATTATGTCAGAGCATTGGTTTTATTTAAATTTATTAGCATAAATGCGACATTATTTTATTGGAACAAAAATATGTATCGTCACTTTACTTATCGTAACGTGTAGGTAACAAGATAAAAGCTTTTTGATGACTTAATTAATGACAAAAACATTAAATTAAAATAAAGCTAAAAACAGAATAATTATAAATTATTTTTTAAGGAAAATCTCGTTCAAAAACCGCTTTGCAGCATTTTTAACAGTAACCTCATTACATTTCAATTGAAATTGCGTATATCTATATAAAACATTCGCAAATAATTCTTCTACGTACACAGAGATATAAGAAGCTATCAATCATTGCCAAGCATAAATCCTACTATCACATGCAAATTACACCTAAAGTGTAAGAAAACGATAAATTATTTCGCTGTTTCTACTCAATGATAAAGCGTCATATTGAATCGGTAGTAAAGTTGAAAAAAAGACATGTTGTGAACAAATATTAAACTGTGTTGCGAATCGCACGGACAAAACAACATCGCTAGACCGTTGATATGGGAATGTATTCGGAAATGAGGAAATCTAACGAATTAGGGTCATTATCACAATAAAATCAGCAATTAGTGTAAAAACATTAAATGTATTTCGAATATGCATGACTCAGTTTTTTCTTAATTTAATTAATAGAAGTTAACCGGATACAAACCGGTATAGTAGCTACTTACCTATATCTTAAGTATATCCTATCTCATTACCATATACCTACTAAACATGATGTTAGTTTAATTCAAAATTAGTAACATTTTTTGCCCACTTCACTACAACTAGGAAACAAAGCTGTGTCTGTCTAAAGATCAGATTTACACAAAAGTTTAATGAACTATGTGGTGTAGGCTTCAGATATTAAAAAATCATTATGTTCACACAGTTATAGTTATTTAGGTATACAGACTGCAGAATGTAATCAAATTTATATCAGGTAGAAGTACGAGTAATTATTTTCCCTATAGGTAACTATAATAATAATGCATAATAAATATTTATACCAAAAGCCAACAACTTATAACAAGTTGTAGTAACTACTTGTGTGCAATCTTCTTACAGCTTACTATAAAATGTTCAACTAAATGATACATTTTTTATTAACATAGGATTCTAATCAACATTGACTCTAATTATAAAGCTATTACTCACGCTACATTTACGTGTTTAATAGTCTACTTTTACATTCATTATCAGTAGAATCGTAATGAAACAGGTTTAAGGTACAGATGCACTCAAACGGAAGCACTTTCTGGTTGCTACTCGGTACTCTTCAAACTACCCACTTGAGATTACTCTAACGCCTCAAATAGATTTAATCTCGCCCGCCTTTACATTTGATCTTACCACTTGAAAGAAATACCTTTTTCAAACATACTGTTAGATATTGATAATTTATTTTATTTATTTAGTTTATCATCTATTTCCGGTACTGGCCGCAAATTGGGAATTGGCGACTGAGTAATTAGATACCTAGGTATACAAATATTAGGTACAAATGTAAAGAGGATAACATGCCTTAAATTATTAACGGTTATTTTGCATTACCTACATGCAGAGAAACCTAATTATTTTTGTTGTTTAATAATTTATCAGAATTTGCACCACATGATGCATATAAGTACATTGTGCGAAAGATAAAATAAAATTCAAAAATTAGTTTCATTCAGCTCATCGCATTTTTTTCTACCAATGCCGTAAACTTTGTTTATATTAAATTAATTTGAGATACTGACGACAGAAAAATATTTAAAAATAACTCACTAATGCCATTATATTGATTTATATCGTCTATGACCAGAGCGGAATCCTAACCTTTTTGTCTCGCAACTAACCAGAACTCATAAAGAACACTCGGAGAATTTTATGGGCTCATTCTTGAACGGTGCCAGACTTGTGACTGTAAATCGCAATAAGACATACATTTATACTTACAAACAATGTTGTGACTTAGTATTGTTCTCTTTTTCAGCCTTATTTAAACTTACCCACTTCCTAATATTAGGATTCCTTGTTTACGAGTTCCATGGACATTACACATATACATTGAGGTAGAGAAAATAAATTTAAATTCATCATAGTTTTGGCCTCCCTAGTAATTGAACACAGATCCATTTTAAAGACAGTTAAGTGTTGTAAGTTAACCACTGTGCGTGTGACGTATTGACCCTATGATAAGGTCTAAAATTGCATGTACTCGCACTTATCCATGGTACCTATTTAGTGTTTAATTAGCTTCCGATAAGCTCTTGACCTATGGAATAAGGAAAAGTTACCAACTCGTGTAGGCATTCGTAATACAGATAAATGTACTGTCAGCGATAAAGGAGGGCGATCGATATTTAATTTTTGTGGAACTGTTGCCGGGAACAGATTGAATATGTTATAGGTTCCTTGTCATAGTGTCATTTGTATTATGATTTGCAGTCATACATAGAAATCGAATGACATGCGGTAGTGCTTTAACAATTTTTGGTAGAAAAAATAAGACTGTTTTTGTTTTATATCCGCAACCGAAAAAAAAACCAAGACTCCAAAACTCCATTACTGTTATATTAAAATACTTAGTAATAACGGTTAAGTTATTTCTGAAAATTAAAAATATCGATGCAATACACTAAACTGTAATGGTCTTTAAATATAAATGAATTTTGTTGCTGACTGTCTTTGACTCAATGACATTATAACACTATCGTTGCGCTGACTGTACAGTGTATGCCCCGGGTATAACCCGTAAATGGTATCGGGATCATAAACGATAACGTATATGATAAGAAAACATCGTATATTTATAAGGGTTAAGTACTTAAATCGTGCAGTCAACTGATCTTCCCGATTTTCAGGTAATATGACAATCTTCTCAACAGAAGATTCTGGTCACTTCTCTTATTCTCTCTTCGTGTTTGATGTAAGCTGTACTAAAAATAACTGATACCAGGTGCCACTGTGCCACCAAAGTTAGAGATGATTAAGCTGATTAAGTTAAAGACAATGTTGTTGCAATAGTAATCAAATGTATAGTTATTGTTTTAGTCTTTCTTCCCTAAAATTCAGTTAATCGTGAATGTTTTAATACAAGTAGTAATGCCACCGTTAAAATATCTTCGTGATGAAACATTTCCACTAATTCTAAATACCTACAATGTTGCAACAATCATCAGTCAGTCATCAATATTTTAAGTGGGTCATTGCTAATAATTCAAATTCACACAAGTTTACGAACAGTCTATTACCTAATGAGTGTGTACACGTTGAAGCAAGACATGTGCGATAATTATTAAATACACAATGCAATGGCAATTTTGGTCATTACGTCAATAATGTTTCTGAATTCAATTTAATGGAAATTACCAAGGCTTTAGACCGTTAATTACAATAGATAGGAACTACGGTACGACGCACGTGGGTGTAATGCAAATCTTATTCGTGTCCTACAGAAGACTATAAGACTCAAACAATATAAATAAAACTCATTGTACAAAGCTCCGCCTTAAGTAAACAGACATTAATTTAGAGATGATTGTGAAAGGCACAAGTTACGAAAACAAAAATCATTGTATGTAGTTTCAAAGCTTAACAATTTCCGGCGGGTAAAATAATGGCTTCGTTTCAAGCTGGCAGATGATTGACTAACGCTTTGTATAAAAGAGTAATGTCTACTGATATAATAAGCCCATCCACTTTAATCTAAAGTGTTTTACTGGTTATCAGAACCCCATTAATTATAGCTGCTCCGAAACGAACGCCTACGTCTGAACCGATAGCATTACAAATATAATCATAATAATTGATTTAAATATAATAATGATAGGGATACTGCGATCGTATCGTGAGTTTTTGTCGTGTGTAAATAGTGTAATTACAGCATGGAAAACAATTTGTTCCGAACCTTTGTAGTGGTGTCGTGCCCGTTTATCTGATACTTTGCGGCGTCCTTTTACCGATAATATCTCAAATATCTTTTGTTATATTATTTATTGTTTGCTGTTTACAGCATTCGAAGGGATTTTTATTTTTTAACGTAGGTGCGAAGTGAACTCTCCATAACATCAAAGATGTCATTGTAAAATTATCTAGTAGTAAAAAATAGTTAGAAGTAGCCTATTTTTACTGACTCTTAAAGTTAATTTTCAACCAAAACACGTAAGAATCATTTCACGGTTATTTTAAATTTTAGAACAGTTCCATGCTTAAAATCTCACCACACGCAAGTGTCCGAAGGGATAACACTGATGAAAGAAAGAAGGGTTAATAACCTTTTATGAAAAGGACCTGCCGGGCAATGAAGAGGTTGATGACCTAGGAAAAGGTATCATGGGCAGAAGGAGAAATTACACAAAAGCATGAATAAAATATACAGAATAGGATTATATTACCAAAAATTATGGGGACACGTAGCTGAAAATGATCTGAAACGGTGATTTACAGGCAAGATTAAACAACGTAATTTAAATCATTATAAGAACGCATATAGATACTTTATCTTGTCCCCGACAGTATAAACTACGACGTACGAGATATCGGGAGTAATAAACCTGTTGGCGAATAGGATCTCCACTCCCACGTACCTACAGCCATTAAGCTACGTTTCCAATGACTACAGGAGATTACGACGCTATGGATATATGCCAAGATTGTTAACAAGAACCACTCACAATGAAACATGTAAATCGGCCTTAGTATTCAGGTCTGTTGGAATAATATTTGGCCTCAAGCTACAAAACGTATTTAAATTTTTGCATTTAGGTTGAATAAAGTTCATGTGTATGGATTAGGGTTTAAGTGTCACCTAGTATATAATTATTATAATAAGGCCGTTTAATATTGAATACTTGAAATAATCGTTAGGAGTATTTTAGCAATTATATTGAGCCTATACCAGGAAAAATAAGCAAACCTCTTACCAAATTTTAATACTTATTTTTACTTCAGAATACGAAACATAAAGAAGGAAACACATCACAATGAATTTGTTTTACATACGGAAATAATGGTAACATTCTGTCATTGATTTACACAATGATGTCTACCCTAGGTGTAGTGTAAAGCGAACATCTCATAACAATAACTAAACCACAGTACAGTAGGCATCGTATACCAAAAAACATTCAATGTATTACTCAAATAACATGGAGGTTACAGAGGTACAAACCGCCTTGGCTTTACGGTGAAAAAAAAAACAACCCTGAGCAATTTAAAATTTGATCGAACATATTTCTATACGTATCATATTTCGGTAGCCCGTTAAAGTCGATCCTGAATCTCAGTCCCATCCATCCATACATCCGCTCTTTGGTAGACTTGCTCTTTTTTGGAGTATAGTAATATTACGATCGTAATAAGACGGGCGGGTTGATAGACTTCATTTATGAGCGCTCGGTGTAAAGTTACAAACGATTATCCACCGTATCGTGGACGCCTATTTGTTTATATTGGTAGCTTCTAAAAATATTGACCTTACATAAACGGGACGAAAACCAGAGAATCTGTGAGGAAAACTGATAGGTTCATGTATCGGTTGATTGATGTATTGGATTGTAATGAAAATATAATGCGACTTTTATTACATTTTATGATGTAAACTAGTTGAATCGTAAAGATAAAAAAATATTTTATACTGTGTAAAAAGGGCTTTCCTACAAGCTCTGGAATATTCTCTAAGGTAAGGTGGGGTAAGACTAACACACGGGGCAAGACTAACACTGTCTATTATCTCGATATGCACTTGAAGAAACGACACGAGTGTGTTTTAGCCGAGAACATTTACGTTTGTTCTATCTTACAGACTGGAAGAATTTCGTATTTAAGCTATACGTATCGAGATAATAGACAGTGTTAGTCTTGCCCCGTGTGTTAGTCTTACCCCACCTTACCTTATCAGAAGTGGATTTATCGAAAATTCTTTCCGTGTTTCCTAGCTACATGATGTAAAAGAGTCCTATGAAGAAAACGTTCCTTTACCAATGTATATTCTTAGTCACACATTATTATTTATTATCAGTTAAGTAGTCAATCAGTTTTATTAAGTACATATTCCAGTATCAATACATGTTTACTATTGGCACTCACCTGAAGGAACACAATATTAGTTTCAGACGATGACGTCACCCGCGGCCAACGACCTCCTTCGCTCGTAAAACTGATCGGTAAATTCGCAGTCAAAACAAATAACATCGGTATAATGTTTTTCACTTTTCAGCAAACAAAAATAAAACTTATAGTAGAAATCTTGAAGTGCATTTTAGGTTGGGAGTTTCATTGGCTTTTCTTTCCCAGACGAATTTACTCTTTTCCTGTTTGTAAACGAACGAAAGCTCTTCTGAAGTTTGTGGTGAAATATTTCTTTATTACTACTCTGAGGTGTCTGGTTTTATGAGGAAAGAATTAATTAATAAATCATAACATCTAAGACCAATTCAAATGTTGTATCTAGTATTGAACTAGGAACTGTTGCTGGGCTCGTCTCTCATATTATTTTGAAATTAGAGTAATTAGGGCTATAGGGCATAAAATTTAAAATATGTTAACGTACATACTTTTTACATCCTCGACAAAATACGGATATCCATAGAAAGAAATGAGTTTAAATATTGTTTATATGTTGTATATGTTATTGTTGTATTGTTATTAACATATATACTTATGTTATTAAGTTTTTACTTTAACTTACAAACTACTTAAACTTTCATTGTGATTGATGCTTTGACTCAAAAACTACTTGAGCTATCAACGTGTACTAGGTATGAATTGTATGATACCTACCATCTATTTCAAATTACCATCACCCACACTTTGGACACTCATTTAAAACCTGACAGACATTATTCCTGAGGCCATATCCGTGGGGTTTAATCATAGCCAATGTCTTTCGAAGCTTGAAATTGCACTATTGACTCGATTACTACATGCATCCATGTATATGATTGGAATAATGTTTAGTATTGATTTACAACCATTATAGGTGATGTGAAACTATGGCTATTGTTAAGCAATCCTTGAAATATAATTCATATTACTCCCCATGAGATGTATGTCGACAAATAATATTGCTAAATGAATTAGGCAAGAATAGATGTTTGTTATTACCCCTTGAAAATATACATCAGTTTACTGTACAAAAATCCACTTTAGTCGTATATTATCCTTCGTAAAATAGCCGTAATCTTGTAAAATATAATCCTAATCGTCCAAAGGTTAGGTTGTATTAAAATTGTCCCTACATATTTTTTTATCGTAAGTCCATACATTTAAATGGAGTCGCTAATTATGCAATTCGGTACCTACTACATGTTATGGGCGCGGCCTATAGGCCTTAGGCGATGCGACCTGCTAGCATGATACATTCCATATGTGTGGCCAATAAATAGTAATTACTTGCAACTCGTCGCTCGTTACAGAGGATAACAACTTAGCTATCAACGGAACAGATGTTAAATGTAAACAAATCTACAATTTTGTAGATACCCTAGGACGATCTAAATTTAAAATAGAATCTGTGATACAATTTCGAAATCATTTTCTTAGTATTATCATATTCTCAGACTAATATTTTCAAATTAGCTTAATTTAATTCGCAATACGTAGAGATATAAACTTAACCCTACAGAGCACTGGGTACCTAATCGGGAACACGCAGGAGATCACTCCTTACACTCTCATTGAAACTGTAATAGACATCTTTTGGATTTTAAGGGAATCTT
>LGAG01000707.1:110755-147474 GCA_001278395.1 Lerema accius | reverse complement strand
AAACGTCAGTATATGAAGACTATAAATAAGATATTGATCTCACGATTCGTATGATCATATCATTTGAATAGCAATCGCATGTTTTGTATTCTGCTTGCGGTTCTATTGCATCAAACAGATAGTGCTTATATACCAAAGCTAAACGGATAATGGTTAGGTGGTTTGGTGCCATAATTATGTTATTTGACTGTCTCCATAATTTTGATAATTTGGTTGCGAATGTGGAATTTTTTTTTCAATCATTTAGGCTAAAAAGTAAAAAAAGATACCAGATGTAAAATAATGAGGTCAAGAGACCATCGTCTATATTTAAATTGGAGTCTAAAATAAATAAAAAAATACAAAAATATAGCTACTGTAGAGGTCCATAATATAGCGCATATACCTTGTTAAATTTTTCAATTATTCAAGCATCCAATTTTGGTTTTACAATGCATTTTGCATAATATATTTTATACCATATCATCAATTAGTGGTCACATGACCTCGCCGTTAGCAATCCATTTCGCGGCTCACTTCACTCCGTAATTGCATGTGCTTTATGGACCCTGCAATTTATACACCTCTCTATAGGATCAGTTCATTTAACAACCTGTTGATTTCGGCGACAGGAATGACTCAATATTAATAGGTAACTATTTAGCTAGTGTATTGAGGCATGGCATTGTATCACGTTCGTATGTGAACTTAAATGCGATTGTTTAACCAAGGTTATTATTATTTTGAGAAGACAAGATAAATGTTTATCGATTTTGTATCCAAACGAATCGAATACATCGTGCATGTCCAGCACCTTAATGTATTTTTTAATGTATATAGAACTCGATATTTTTTTTTTAATTTATTTATAAGACACAATTTATTAGGTACAGAACAATGAAAGGATCTGTTGGTCCCACACTAGGATTCCCTGTGTTGTGGATGACCAACGGCTTCCCCTTAATAACTTATATAAATGAACAAAGTTTTCTTAAGTAAATCTAACTTAAGTAACTTAAACTTAATTAAAACATGTACGGTATCACAATACTATTTTAAAGTAAGTAAAACGACTGTGATATAGTAGGAGAATCAAAGCTCAGGAATTCAATACAAAATACCTCTCTTACTATGTTCTTTAGAAATGATATTTCAATAATATACGATAAGTAATTTAAGTCGGTCTAATACATATTTATTATGTAGGCTACATCGAAGGAGGATATGAATTATTGTTAAATAAAAATAGGTAAGAACTTTGCTTTCTTACTAACGATGGAAGTAGATCATAAAGTGCTAAAAGAATACATACTTGGGCGTAAAAATAAAATATGATCCTTTGTTCTTTAAGAAGACTTTGTTTATTATAAATGAATGTAAGGCTCAAGGGGTCCTCATTGACCGCTCTCGTTGATCGCCCGCTCCTTCTAAACCAGTTTTTACAAAACCATTCGACGTTTCTCGTCTTGACAAGGTCCCTATTTTTGCGTTCTGGTATTATAAGAATGTATGTGGACGTTAAGCTTTCACTTTCCAGGGTGCATTTATAGAAATTGTTAGTAACTTCTTCAATTATTTATGTGCACCAATATTTCGAAATTCAAAAATGATATCCAGATAATAGTCCTCAATTAAATTGATTAAATCTAATTTAAGGGGCATGTACCCTTAAAACTGTGAGAGGAGATCCGAGCCCAACAGTGGGACAGTAATGGGTTGTGATGATGATGAATCAAACAGTTAAGTACATCTACATTTACATTATGTGTAAGTATACAATTTAAGTTATATTTACAGTTTAAGTTGTTACTAACACTTGTTCTAAATACAATTAAAGTTACATATACAAATGCAGTTGCTACTGTATCAAGTTCCGTGAATAAAAAAACAACAGCACAACATTTTAAATCCAGTGGTCAGGTAAGACTTTTTTGTTTTTTTTTACTGGATTAGATTTACTCTAAGCCGGCTTACGATTATTATCTGTTAATGGGAAATATTTACACAACCCCTTGTGTGGTCACGTTACACATTTACATTTTAATAACTTACATCGATTTGGAGAATCTTGATAATGATTGGTGGCTCTTTACATATTAATTACAATTTTATTGGTTGTGGGCGTTGGTGAGAATGTCCCTTTTGTGGTGAACCGAACTTAATTTGATTATACTCTATTGTTCTAAGGAAGACAATAGTGTGTAAAGTAAAGCTGGAAAGATAGCGACATATATGTAGGCATTGAACACCTGTGAACATTGTTCCACGAAGATAAGTGTATGTGAATGGGGCATAAAATTGTGAATTATTTGCACAAACATTGGCAATTGATGTGAATAGTAAACTCAAAAATACTATGTTTACATCGCAGTGAATAGGCACTTTGTTTGTCTGTTTGTTTGGTGCCACTTAATAACTATATTGTCAAATTACATTAAAATTTAACGAATAACTTTTCACTTAACCAATACATAATATTGAGTTAATATATAGCAGCTTTTTAAAGTCTTGTTCTTTAAAAAAAAATATTTGTAAGATATAAAACAATAATCAATAGTTATTCAAAACATTAAAATTGACATTCCGAAACTCTCAGGCTTAATAAACATAGGGAATTAGGAAACGCGCATAGTTTTTGATAGGACAATATTTGTTTAATGATTTTATAAATGCTGCGTTTTATCACACCCTATATCAATGCTTGTTTAGCATCACTCTGTATCACGTCACGTTCTCCGTCAATCTGTCGTCGACAAATCACATTATGTCTCCCCTAAGACAGATATCCTCGACTTGAAATTGTCCGTATCTCTCGCCTTGCTTGCTGCCATACTAGTCTTCTGACATGTCTTATCTGGCGATTCCTTTTTCGAGTAAACACATGGTTGTCACTTTATACTGATTATATGTATAAGTTTACAACAAGCAATAATAATTTTATCCTACGTCTATCATACGTGGCCCTCCTCGAATCATTGTTATAAAAAAAACCTTCTCCTATCTCTATGATATTTATGGCTAAGTGTATGCTACATTTACTTAGAGGCCGTGCGATTATTATGTAATACAAATTAGGGGAGGGCGGTTCTTGTAAAATGTTATTACGGATTACTAAAAAAACTACGACATTTAAATCTTATAACTCAGTAAAATGACAACATTTTTAGATAAAATTGGTAATTTCTTTGTTACGTAACGTTTAAGAAGAGGAAGGAGTGGTAAAGGAAAACGTAACGACGCGTTACATGGGAGTAGTGGAAGGTCAAAAATCTTCAAAAATTACGTTAATTAATATATAAACGCTCCCCTAGCCAAAAAAAGTCGTAGGAAACACATGATAACAAACTGCATTCTTGTTTAATGTCTCCAGTCCGATATCAATAAAACAAGAAGCTTCCTAAATGAATAAAGATTAATTCATGAAGCATCCAAAATGTATGAAGAAAGTTCCATTCATACTGTGCTGCAAGGAAAAAAGACTGACAGGACTTCCTTCGAGATGCACAATTATACAGTTTAATTTTCATCGTACTGGATAAGGTTATTGTTTCACTAAAGGATAAGAAGTTGTTAACGAGATATTATATAACTATGTACTCATACTTTAAATACATATTTATGGTAGGTGTAAGGTATAAGCACAGGGATAGGGCTCTACTTTTCTTTTACTCCAAGTAACAACCCGGTTCAGGAGAGATAAAGCACCTTACACCTTGGTCGCTAAACCATCTATTAAGTTTCTTATTATGAAGTATTTTTATGATAAAAAGGTGTGTTCAATGTGTACAATTGAGCGCTGGTCGTGATTGAGCGTCTCTAGTTTTCAGTGAAGAGAAGTTCAAAACTTGCGTCGTTAAGGATAGTATAGGTAGTTGCACTGATGTAGGAGTAGTATGACAAGTGCATAAGGCAGGTATTAAATGTTTATTTCATTAGTAACTGGTCTCAGTGACACTCGTATCCTGTTATACTAGACGTCGTCTGATGTTTGGTTCGTATAACGATCCTTAACACTATCTTATGCCTAGTTTCCACCACAAAATGGTAATTAATGCGAAATGGTTAAACAGAAAAGACTCCTTTTTAACCGACTTCAAAAAAGGTTTTTAAATTCAACGGTATACAATGCTTGTATGATGAAAAATCTTTAAAAAAGTCAGGTTAAAATTTTATCAAAATACTAATCCCACTTGAGTTCCAATCTGAAAATTAAAAGTTTCCTTATCTTTACCTTATCTCCTTTTCTTATCTTTGCGGAAACAACTTATTTGAGGGTGTTATTATTTAAATTGTTAGATAAAGACCGGATGTCAAAGTAAAAATCAGAGGCAGTAAAAAACACGTTTTTGTTAAATATTGTGAGTGATGAATAGAAATATCAAATCGGGAATAATTCGCTTTTCAAATAATACTGGTCACAACCAATTGAGTTCCAGAAACATATTTTTTTACATCTCGCCCGTAGTTTTTAGTGCGTATGTTTGCATTAACCTACTGAATACAAAAACTAAAATAGAAATCACTATTTATCAGCTTCACCCCAAATGGAAATACAGCGACGGACGATTTATTTCCATTTGCTCGTCGACCCCAATACTACAAAATATTTGTAGTGACGGAGTGACAAAGCTTTTCTTCTTTAATATACAAGAGTGATTGATTAGCCAACTAGCCGTTAAGAGCAAATTAAATATTTTAGAGACCCAATCTATGAGCACAATTCAACTATTATGTCAAACTATAAAATATAGACATTATGTCATTATGACATGATGTCAAACTATAAAAAGGACTCGTTTGACGTACCTTGCTGGCAGATATTAAGGTGAACGTAAACTCTTTATTTCTCTCTTCTCCATGTAAACGTTAACCATGCCTAATCTTAAACTTGATCACACTTGCATTATCCTTAAAAGCGAATCAAATGTTAAACCTTTATCTCTTTAATAGAAAGAATACTTTCTTTTCATAGTCTCATATTACAAACACACTGTACCTGATTTTATTAATATAATAAGGGTAAAATTTAGACTATCATCATTACGAGTAATGTTGCCATTTAAATCAACGATGGATAGTGGCGTGTTAGTCTGCCAAGCCTTCCAGACACGCCCGGGTGCAGCTTAAATAAAACCCACGTTTCCCTCTACATTGTGACGCGATTGTTTTATTTGCCACCTCTATACTCTACACGCGATCACTTAGTGAAATAATGTTTTAAGGCTACATTGTATTCGTTTATCACATTCCTTTATTCAAGATCACGTGTCTATAGAAATGTAAAAGTCATTTCATACTTTAAGTAGGAATCGTATTCGATAAGCATGCTTTTTAAGTTTTCATATTCTAGAGCTTGATCACAAACTATAAGCTCACTCAAACTCAAAGATAATGAATAAAATAAAGACGATATTTAAAAGTAGTTTATATTTCAAAGGTTATGGCCGCTGACAGAACTTTCAATAAAAACTATTTAAATATGGACTCATAAAACCTCAGCAATACCCATATTTTTAATTTAAACCAACGCAAACATAATTTAAAATAACACTCATGAGGTTATAACACTTTACAATGTTTATGGTACTATATTAAAAAGCATCCTCACCTACTCATTTCTTTTCCTACATTAAAAGTAATTGAAATTAAAGTTATGACATTCAAATTGGGCACTTGCTAACAATAAATGTCATAAAAATGATAGCGTACATTAATTCGTAAAATTAAACTCCACTTTCTTATATCGTGTACTCATATCTTTTTTAAAACACATTCTTAATTAAGAAAAGCTTTCTAACATTTTATGACTCACTTGCATAATATCGATATTGCTTTAATAGCTAAATTATCATTTAAACTATTGAACTGATGATAAGAACATGGGGCTTATATTTAGAATTCTATTACTGACATAAATAACATCGTTATAGTATTTAAGATTATAATGCTTTTGAGTCTAAATGAACTCGTCATTGTATAAGTAATTGAATTAAATGAAACAGCGCCTTAGTCTAGTCATTTTAAATTTTATGACAGATTTTACTAGAACTTTCCTTTCACATATAACTTAGGATACATTTTACTTGTCTTAACAAATTCTTGCCTCAACTTTAATAGGTATCTGTTAACATTATTGCGGAAAGCTTGCGAGAAAGTTGTAACTTGCATGCCTATTTTCTAGTAACATTACAAACTGCATAAACTTACTTATTTTACATCGCTGTCATTTAGGAAATCACATATTAGAGCTTACAAGTTATAACCTGCCTACTCTTGTTATAGAACATATTATTAATTGGATTGGCGACTAAGTAAAATCCACAATCACTTTCCTACTTGCCAACCCTATATTTAGGAAAGCAAAATAAAGATCCTTACGCTTATGAATAAACATTAATTAACTGTAATCGATGCGTTATCAATGGTTTAATAAGATTCACTATTAATAAACAGAATAAGCAGAGAGTTAAATCTAGTTTTCTCTTTAAAGTTAAATTAAATCTAGCATTAACAATATCGAATGTACTTAAGTTCAAATTCAAACTATGTGTTTAAAAGATTTTTAAAAACTTTTAAGGCTCAAGAGCCTACACAAGTGTAGGCTCAGCTATCTTTAAACCAAGCGTTGGATCTCGTTATAATTTATGTAGCCAGTAATTAGTGATATAGTATCAATCCTGCGATATATCATCTGGTAGATACCTGCCGAGCTGTGTCCGTGTTGCCTGACATTAGCTGGTATAATTACTGTTTGACCCCATTACTGCTGTGCTTAATTAATACCACGCTCTGTCGTAACGTGCTAAATTAGATAAACTGCAATGCGACTCAAACTTCGTAGCCTCGTAGGTTGAAAGGAGAATTAATTATTGCTTTACTCTAAATTAACAAAATCAATATTAAGTATTTGTCTAATAGGTATGTTACTGAGTTCAACTTTGCAAAATTGTATGCACGCAGTAAGGGTTGCATAATCTCCAGTAAGAATTGCATTGTCGTTTCTTCGGAAAGCACTATCGCCCATGTGGTTTTTAGTAGCGCAGATTATGGTATGTTTTCTTTAATACGTAAAATACTCTTTAGGAAGTTTTTCAGCTAACTGATATAGAAGACAATATTTGTATTTTTAACATTTTGTTGTGTTTAAAACGACATTTTCAATGTCCGGTCACGTACGCGAATATTGGCAATGATACCGAGAATATCAATCAGAGATAGGATGTATCGATACTGCATGTAAATGAATACAAATTTGGTATAAATCTTTTGGTAGTCGTTTAAGGATAACGGAAAGAATATAAAATTTTCGTAATTGTATTGAATATATTTTTTTAAATACAAAATTTCGTGACTATTACTAACAAAATTATTACTACAAATTAGTAAACTTTCTGTTCTTCATTAAAAAAATAAGCATATTGAATGAAGTATAAAAACAAGTCAAAAGTAAAACGAACGGAGCACATCAACAAAAAATTACCGTTAGCATAAAATCAGATAAGAAGATTAACCTCTTTAACCAAGTTTTATTTTGTTTTTAATATTTTTATTTTGGACATTCATTGATTGAGCTGTTAGTTCCTAAGACGAATAAAATATTTTTTGAATTTCACAAGTTCTTATTCCTATCTAAAACACTTCATACTATTCGCAACACAACACAGTCACGCATTTATTGTTAATTTAAGAGGACAAAACTATGAATAATCCAGTTTCAAAGTTTTACTTTCACCCAGGGTATGAACCATGAACTTCATTCACTGCAGTGCTGAGTGATGAAATGATCACGGCGTAGAAATGCCACAGCCTAATCAAATTATAATCGGTCAGTACAATAAAGACAGTCAGAGTACAATAAAGACAGATAGGACGGTGTGTTTTTCTTTTTTATTTAAGTTAACTACAATATAAGGAACCCTAATGCAAGACTATGTATGAGTACAGTTATTAAAAAAACGCAATCGACGACCTCATAGTATAATTATTTATTTTTTAGTATTAAGAAGTTGTTAGTTCCTATAATTAACTTAAGCTTGGATTCGTCCATTGCCCATTAAAAGGTTTAAATTACTTGATCATTGCTCGGCTTTTTCTGATGTTAAAGGCGACTACTGTAGCAGTTACACTGTGGCAATATGTAGGAACAGTAAGTAGCGCTACGATGCATTGTTATTTAGTTTATGGCCGCTCCTAAATATCGACCGGGAAGTGCCCTGACTCGACAGTCGTAAAATCGCTTCATTCGACCATTTCCGCAAGCGATTATAATGCCGAATCGTAAAATTGTGCTATAACTATATGAAAATACCAATTTTCTAGTATGATGCTTAGTTGTTTACAATAAAATATGTCCATCTAGTTTATCCCAAAACTTTAAAACAGAGAAAGATAAAATTTATACATCCACGTTTTGATAGATTTTGTTCAAAGTAACGCAGTAATTTAATTCCAACAAGCCTATTGCATGCAACAGCCATATTACGAAATATAAAACGCATTGACGTCAAAGCACAAATCTAAATAAACACATATCAAACCAGCTTCAAAAACGTATGCAACAAAAGCATATGAAACAACGCATGCAATCAAAACTAAATTGAAGCGCGTACAATTAGAACGCATTCACGCCCCAGCTCTTGTATTCAAATTTCAACCGCAGTCAAACTTTTTTTATTCATTCGCCTTTTGTTTTCGTGACTTTATTTTGTCATCATTATAGTTAATGGTTGTTGATGTTTGACAACATTTTATGTAGGGACTGTTTGTTGTAACAATTGTAAAAATGTTGACTTGTTTATCGTAGCTTTCATTTTGAAATTCGATAATACAGTGATTTGCTGGATTTTTAACGGTTTTTTATGGTCATTGGTTACGGATATTTCAAGTTAAATGTAGTGTTTTTTAGTGCTTGTAGTAAGCAGATCCGTTGTGTCATACACATGTGTCAGATTTAATCGATTATGGCTGATTACATTTGGTGCGAATTCATGCTTGAATAGTAATTTAACTTGCTTACAACGCACTCAAATTATTTTTTGTTACCTGATTAGTAACCAAATCCAAAAGCAAAAGTAAAAAAAAGCCTTTACGTATATCTAAGGCATAAAAAAAAACAATTTTTGTATACATAGATAACTATAATAAATAGAACCCTCAAGTTAATGAGCTCTGCTATAAAAATTATGCAACGGTTTGAGGATCTAACGATGATTCAACCGTTGGTTACGATGATTATTTTATGCGAAGTGTCATTTGTTAATAGTAAATTGATTCGCACTGCGTACTGCGAATACTAACGACGATTTTGTTGCCTCACTTACCTACTAACCATAGGATACTCACCTATCGTGATTCACAATTTCATCCTTATATGGATAACAATATGGATTAGAATTGGATTGGAATTAGGATTGACTATTTTTTTTTTATTTATGATGTCATTTGCATCGATTGCTTATTTATTTCAAATACAGTAACCGTTAAATATATCTTATATCCACTAAACTATCTAATCTTAATTGTTACCAACCTAATATTAGTTTTGAACCTCGGTTCACGGGTCACCCGCATGCAAGGCCTTCTAAACCCACACAAATAATTTTAACAAATGATTTACATCTATAATGGTGATGGAATAGTTACCTTTGACTTTACCTAGGTATTAACTAATCCAGATAATAAGAGCCTAGATAGATAGATTATTGAAAACGGCCGTAAGTCAGTAAACATCGATCAGTTGTAAACGGTTGCAGCTCCAAAATTAGTTTTACAACTCACGCGACCGAATGACCGCGCACCGGACATTCGTATGGTAATCACCACACCATCGTAAACTCATCCCAGTTTTACATTTACCACTAAATTACTCAACGAACATGCACACTGACTTAATTTTCAACCTATACATACTTGACAGTCTCTCAATATGTTCAACCTATACATATTGGGTGAGTCTCTCAATATATTGTATTGGGTATTAATTTAATGTATTAAATTTCATTAAGTCTTGACATTATCAATGGGGATTTACGATGAACTTAAAATTAAACATACTACTATAGTTTAGCTAGTGCATGCGGTGTACACACATACTGTTATTATCATAATTTTGTGAGAGTTTGTCTACCGTCGTGTTGGTGGAGGCAATGGGTGGACCGCTTTCTTCCATATCTAGGGCATAAGAAGAACCGTTTGATAACTAAAATTACATTAAAATTGGTGGATCTAAAACTATTGCTAAAGAATAAGGCTTCTCAGCTTTTGAACCACTATAATTTAATTTTTTCATCCGATTGTCAGGTGGTAAAACGTTAAACTACTGTACTGTTTACAGCATACCATTTATTACCAGCATAACATTTATTCATAATAATATGCCCACATTTAAATAGGCACTTCTATAAGATCGCATAGATCATTATTATAACGTCAACATGGAAAACCTTCATGGAATAGAACTGTTGAAAATTTAGATTTTGTTTTGATTTCTTGATAGCTTGAATTAAAAAGACCAAAGGATATAATGATGATTACAGGTGATATATCAAGATATTCATTATGACCTAATACGTGATAAGCGGACATTAAGAGATGCGATTGTAACACGCGAAGATTTGTGTCACGACCACAAATTAGTGGTAGATCTAAAATAGTTTCGTAGTAGGAGCCAACGCGCAGCTTTCCTCTGTATCTAGGGCGCAATAACTAGATGCGATCGCTAAGTGAAATTAAACACGCCTGGAGTGACGCCGCGGAAATGCACAGGAACTTGATACGGTTACAGATAGGAAGTGAGAACAGTAGTTCAACTTCATATCTTACTACAAAAGTAGTGTAGTATATGAAGTCAACAGTACACGAGGCTAGAAGTGAACAATGTGATTTGTAGTAGTATGGTGAACGAGTAGGTAATATGCAAAAATAGAAGAAGCATCGCATTGTGCAGAGTGTGAATGAATTACGAAGAAGAAATATGAGTGACGTTAAACTAATTTCGATAATTTTATGAAGACTAGAGGATCTTCCGTGTAGTAAAATTTCGATAATAACGATTAACCATGTCTAATCTCAAACTCGTATCAAATGTACCGAAAATTAGACCCTTCACGTATTAATATACAGTTTTCATGGATTAGGTACTTACTCCCTTAGCGTCATTTACAAGGCAAAGAAATCCATCAATATCACCTTCGTTATCGAAATTGTAAATCAATTTGCTAAGCTATTGTGTTATATCAACAAGAGCTTCAACAAATTGCCATGCACACGGTGCTTCCTTAATTTACCTTGCTTTTACTAATGGTTTACATTACACAAGCATAGCATCGATTCGGCTCTCTTTTAGAAAGTTGAACCACTATTTACATTGCATTTACTATGATACAGCTGACACAGTAGTCTTCGGACGGAGGGAGCATAGTTTGTATTATTTGTTTACTCAGCGTGAATCGTGACCACACATTAGCGTCACCAACGAGTTAGGGAATGTAGACCTTAATACGAACGTCATAAAGGTGAACTCCAAAGTTTGACGGGTACGAACTATTATCACAGGCTTAGTGTCGACGAGGAAATATATCGAAACTTAACACTGCTGACGGCGTCGGAATTTACTTTTATTTTTATCGTTTACCTGAACTAGGAAGAATTTTCACAAAATACTATGATTGTATGTAATACGATATTATACTATGAATTTTGTAATATCTTCATATTATTATATTCCAGTGTACAACTGTACACTATACACAAATAGTGATAAACAAAACCACATAATATTGATCAAAACAACTAATATTGTTTTGAACAAAACGTACCTATATTATTGTCATTTATCCCTTTACGATACGTAAATTATATACGAGGTATAAATATGGATTTATTTATAGAGGATATGATACACTTATGCAGATAATATAATTTGTTAATTAATTTAATAATCATATTAAATCAACAGCGACAATAATTATTATCCATGTAGTCAGATATAGTTATGGCAAGTATATTTATGTAGATACAATTTCTATAAAACTGTCTGCACAAAAATCAAATATAAAAGAGGTATTGACAATGTTATGTCCCTCTCGGCGCCCCCGCCAAAGCTCCCTGAAAGTTGTAAAGAGGCCTCCAAACCGAAAGGGGGAACTTCAGACGATTTAACAGTAATCTTATACTTGAAACCCTTACTTGAAACGCATGAAATAGTGAATACACTGTATTAACCACGGTCCTACTGATGAATATGTATATTTTTACGTGACTGCTTTAGAAAAGGGGTACTTACCTACCTTCTGTTTTTCGAATATACTCGTATGTATGTACTACGTTAATTTTTTTAGTACGCGCTACAGCCTAAATGACTCAATCGATTTCAATAAATGAGGTATCATCTAACACGATGACATTGGCTTGCCTATAAATTTTGTTTACGAATGGTCGAAAACATACGTTAAGAGAATAGTTAAATGACGTGTAAAATTTAATGTTAAAATGTTTTTTAAACATATTTAAGCTTAAGTGTTGGAAAACCAGTTAAGAAGCCGGATTTCCACGTCTTTCTAGGCCAGTAACGAATCAATGTCGCCCTTGGTGTTGCAGAATTTGCATGGGCGTCGGTTACTACTTATCGCCAGTCCATAAAACCACAATGACTTGCTAAAGCCAAGACAAGTTTTCTTGTAAGATGAACAAGTACATAAAACTATCTCTCATTATTAAAGAGACGTGAGATTGATGAAATTTTAATGGCTATAAATTTTTCAAGCAAATCCCTTTGGCATACATATTACTTTTAAAGCTTCTACTTGCGGAATAACAAGTATATTGAGCAACCATACGCATAACTTTATAGTAGCATTTACGATACTTCTAACATTTTGTAAACATCTGTAGCTAGAATGAGCCAAGAAAAACATTATAAGTATAGACTCGTATTCTTGCAACACTGAATGTTAAAGGGACCGATGATACAACATATTTATGTGGCGACACGATTTAACGATAATAAAATAAATGATAACATAATTCCAAGTGTAGGAAAATATAGTTACAAAGTTAGATAGTGGTTTCCCACGATGAAAATACAAATTTAAAAGATCATTAACAATCATGTTTCGATTGCAAACAATTATCTGTAAAATCATTTTGTTTGATATCAAATCCGTGACCGTTTGTCAAATATTAGTCCCTTTGCCAATAGTTCAAAAGTCTCTCTACTTACTGGTGCGTAAACTTGCCTTCTAACGATTCTGAAGATTTATGTTAGGGGAATACAGATTAATATTATAATGTACCTACTAATGTTCATTAAGTAATTCTGTAACGACAATGATTACTAATCAATTTTATTTCAACACATATTGTTCCCGTACAAAATCAAGCTAAGTTAGACTAAGGCAATAATAACTACATCATAATAGGATATTCAGTAACTAGTGAACAATTGGACAATACATTGAAGGCATCCTAAATAATGATGAATGAAATAACTTTAAAGTACCCATAAACACTTAAGGTAATTCTAAATTGTCTGACTTTTTATTATCAGTTTTTATGGACTTTTATTGTGTCGATAATTTAGAGCGGAAACCAACAAGGGCAAAACTCGAGATCCATTTTGTTAAAACACTTTTTGTCGACGGTGTTGTAAGTCTATCCCACTTTTGTAACGCATTTGCACCGGTATTTTATTGTAAGTTTGTAGAGTCAAATACTTTTTGTCGCTTTTTACCCAGTCTGCATGGAGGGTAATGTTTTTCAAGCTTATGTATGTATATATATTTATTTGGTAAGTTCTACAGCATAAAAGAACGGACGTATTTTAACGTGAGACATGTTAAAGAATTCGTCTCCTTTGTAAGCGTACAAAAGCTAGATTTTTGTTCATTAAACTATAACTAATTTTAACCATACAGATTTAAGTTTTCTATGAATGGCTCCTAGTTATTAAATATCACATAAACTGGTCACACTATCTAAGTAGCTAGGTATACGTAAGTATGTGTTCATAAAGGATTATATAAGCATCTGTTTCATATGGAAATAATTATACTACCAGATCGAAGATTAAAATAAACCGGAGCTCAAATTTCTTTTCATATCCATTGGGTTCAAGTACTGACAGCTAGCTGACCTTTAGAGGGCCAGGTGCCCCCACTGCGAATCGGAACAAAGAAAACGTTGTTCCTCAATATGAACATACAGGAACAAAGCTCCACTGTTCACAACTACCGTACATTATGCCTCCATATTGTATTGTACAGGAACACTTCCACACAAATGTTTATATGAACTACATAAATAACAACGAATGGATTTGTGTTTTGTTAACTCAAGTTATATGTGTGATACATACTCTAGTCAAAAACTAGGACAAACTGGTAGTGATTAACAAAAAACACCTGATAATAAACGAATAATTGGGAGGGATCTTCTGACTTGGGCAAATTAAAAGGTAGCACGAATAAAAGACACGAAAATTAAACATCAGTAGATAAATGATAGAAGTAAATGATAAGTAATGATATAAAGTGTAATTTCAGTCTCATGAAGATTTCTAATAGTCTATTGTGTAGGTGTAGATTATAACTTCTAAATCATTAATAACCATAAAACCTACGAGTACCTACCTACTGTATTACTGGTGTCCTCATGAAATGAAGAATTAACTTACCTGAAACAAAAAAAAAACATAAGTCAGATTTTTTCAATAAGAAAGTCTATCAAGAATGGAATCAAATTTAGAACCCCTTGTTCGGCGGCATACAGCCAACTGGACTAAACAATTATCTTTCGTTCGTCGTGTATTTGTAACGACACAAGTTATAACTATCGAAACTAATCAATTTCACGAACTTGCATTTCTTTCCGACAAGCCCCTAGTCCCTTCAATTGATTCTATGAATGACAGTTGGCCCCTATCGTCCGGGAGGGTGAAACGCAAGTAATTAAAAGTTAGTGTATTGTATTTGTAAATCTATCGAGTTTCAGTCCGGTAGTTTATGTGCGACCAACATGGCAATCCATTGTTTACGCGCCAGTCACTTAAATACTCGAGGGAACTCAATTTAGGATATCATTGTAGCTGTGCTATTCGATTTAATGAACACTTTATTTCACTGAATGACTTATCAGTCTGAATGTAGGAACTTTAAAATCCCAATTATTAAACGTCATGACTGCTACAAATAAAATTAAGCGTATTATGCGGTACAATATACTGGTAAATATTACAGTTTTATCATTATTAAAGATGATATTTTAAATATCCATCAAATACTTATCCACACAAATAATCGCGCTTAAAATGTAAGTGATCGCACCGAATCTTTAATATGAAAGATGAAATGAAACTAAAAGTAAATTAATTCATCCACCAAAGCAACCATCATAAACATTTCGTATTTACATCCATTTGCTTCGTCCAAACATCCATCTACAGCTCAAACGCATTATCCTATCCGCACGCTCTAATATTATTCATCCACTACGTCTATAGACTAATTAACGGTCTTTCACAGTAATATATTTATGTTGAACCATTGTTTAGTTATTGTAAACCAGAAATAATCCGGTCCTTGTCGGAAAGCCTCGTAAATAAGGGCTCTGTTCGACTGTCGCATTGAATAGAGTATTTTTTTAGAACGTAGTAGAAAGCGTGGATTTGAAAATGGCTGTGTTTAAAACAAATAATTTTAAGAGAAATACTTGGCAAATAAGTCATGCTTTTCAAAATCAAAAGATTTTTTTTTCATGACAAGCTCATAATAAACTTGATGACGTCATCACGGTAGTAGATACTACATACCACATTATGGTTGATGTGATGTTAGAAGGTAACTTAATGAAGAACACCTCTCGTGAACAACCGTAAATATTCAATTAATGTAATACAAACCAAAATAAATGTAATGAGTTAAACAAAATCGAATTCATGTTGAAGCAAGCACAGTATAAGAAATATCGCGGAGACATGGAAAAAACAATACAACAAGACCGGGAATTCATCTCGTTATGTTCTCCATAAAAGGACAGAGATTTCTTTGTCCGAATCGAAATCATTTTTAATTGGACATTCTTGTTATTAAGTGACTTGTTGTGAGCTTCGTTAATACTAATTTATAAAGAGTAAAACGAAGTTGGAAGCTTTAATGCAAATCTTTGGTGTTTGCCTAAATAGGAATGAAAATGTTTTTAAAAAAAGTTTCGTTGGTGTGTTGTTTCGATTTAAAAGTAATATTCCAGAATTAAAATGGATGATCTTACATTGCTATTTGCAAGTTCTGTTAATGGAAATGTAGCAGGAAATTTTCCTATGCTTTGCTGCTTTCATTCGAATTTTTTTAATTATGACTACTATTTTTATAGTTTTAGTATAAAAGTGTAGTAGATTAGGTTAACTTACTAAAAACGCTTAAATATCTTTTAGAAATCATACCATCAAAACCATTATGTACCCGTAAAGCTTTAAAACATGCAGCAAATAAATTCTTTGAACTGAACCGAAGTAAGAAACTTCGGTATTTCATTTAACATCACTTCTTAATTAATTATACAAGACCTCTAATTCACAGACCTATTCAATACAAAGCGGCTAAAATAAATTCTAAGTAATGTCATGTCTGCAGTTGCAGTAGGTCATGCGTCAACTTAAAAGCCGTGTCAAAATAGACTAAATAAGATTTCTCACACCTCCAGCGATAAAACAACTTGTGGGAACGACTACTAAGTAAGCTTTTAAACAAAGTTGCCTTATATTACTTATTTAGGTCTGCAAAATAATTCTCTTTTCAACAGAATATAGTTGCAACTTTGTACACACTTAAACATGTCTTATTATAGTCCGAGAAAGAACTAGGAAAGATTTATTTTATTTTTCATCAACTAAAATAGTATTAAATGTATTAAAAATGTATTTGGGCATTGTAATGAACGTGTTATTTATGACCTACAGCGATTTCAAGTTGTATAAGTATTATTTTTGATAACAATGGACAAACTGAGATTACAAACATTCTAACGACCTCCAAACCACATTAAAACGAATAATATAACCAGAATTTATGACAGACAAGAATACCGCCGACATCCCAGCAGGGTATAATTATCTGTCGGTACAAGATTTTGTATTTTAAATAAAAAACGATATATTATTATTACAAACTGTAAATGGTGCTATTTATGTTTTCAGTAATACGTCGTTGTCCGCAGCTTATTATGAATTGCAATTTCTTTTTCAAGACCTTATAAGGGCGTGATTAATTACACGATATCGCACGGTGGGCTTCTTTAACATCGATTTACTCGCTACCTACATCCTCAATGTGCACTGTAATGGAGTGTAAAGGCACGTCCACAGCATCTTTAGTTAAGAAAACTGTGACTACGGCTTTAACTGTTTTATGTTAATAATTTTACCTGATATCGAACTCAGGACATTTTTAATTTAAATCGCGGTCAATGTGTGAAGAGGACATATCCTATACTTAAATAAAATTATTGAAAAACCCAACTATAGTGAGGCCTTACTGTTATCTCCGAAAGGAGTTTTGCTCCAAAATAGTTATGATAAAAAAAAATATATCAGACCGAGTTCGATTAACGATAAGTGTGAGGTAGCTTAGAATATTTTTTTGTCAATTCAGTAGTGATATTGTTAAATTCTGTAGATACCAAACTGGAATAAACTTCTGTATCCATAATGAACGATCTTGTTTTTATAAAGCCTGCAAAGATAACGTAGTTGCTAATTAACGACGGCGTAACGGGTGAAATCGCGTACCAATTTCCTGTAATAATCATTATTTCAGTGACGAAAGCCTCGAAATGTACCGTTTATTATCTACTTTTGCAGATACGAGTTAATAAGCATTTTCCAATAACGTATGAAAGATATTCTTGTCTTAAGTCCTTTCTTGTAGTTTGAGTGAAAGTAAACTTTCGCGAAGATATTTCAAAATTTATGAAATCCTGTCGGAAATAATTAAATTTATCACATAAATATAGGTTGAATAACAGTTATCTGTAGTCGTTATATAAATATATAGAAACAAGTGTTAGTTTAGATTACTATTATTAGCCAGATTTGTCTTAAAGCAGTTAAGATTAATAGACACGAAAAGGGTGACACGAACTTGGCCATACTCCAATAGAATTTACAAGGAAATTTGTACCTAATAGATGGCACTAAACTTATCAGACAATACCATCCTAGTTATCGATCTCAGTCGATTAATAGCCCATTAAAATTACTCGGATCTTTATAACAAAGACCATAAGAATACACTACGCTGTACTAAAGCGTATTGGTAGACGGTTAACTTTTGCTTCAATTAATTAGTTAATTCTAATAGGTAGTTACCATAGATAGCTATCAAAATATTGCACACAAGTATTTCTTTAATAGAACGATTCCTTAATTCGAGATTAAATCTTAGATCTAGATAGATAAAGGGTTTACATCGCAAATTAGGTACGTAAACATGAATCCAGCTCTAAGATTGCTCCGATTTATGGTAACTAATTATAGTGCGCCAACAAACTGCTCTGTTGCTACACAATTTGCTAGTGCGAGCGTTATCAAAGCGGCGGTCAGTCTTACATAATTTTTATCTTACTGATGTGAATGATGTAATGACATCTAAAATGTGTAAAAAAAAAATTAGATAGAGATGGAGCTTGTTGTTAAGTGAGCTTTGAGTTTTCCGAATGAAATTAAAAAAGCGGACTATGTGATTTTATAATGCCATGTAATGTGTTGTAATAATCTGCAATGTTAAATAATTCCGATATATCGAACTTTTTATAGTATTTTGAAGTCAAATGGATAAAGGATAAATTCAGAAGATTTTATTTTTATACATGAAATATCTTAGCTGCTGCATTTATGTTAATCAAGTTAATAGTTAGTAACGCGACAAAAAGTAAAGTAAATCCAAACTATAAATGTAACAAAATATCAAAAATAAACTTAACACAAACACTTCAAATATAAAGCTATGAATGCGACAAAGAAAGTTGCAAAGTCCCACAGACAGGTATGAAGCCCTCTATTAGCAAACTACGAGCGACTGCGTTCGTAATTCACAAACAGATGCAACGAGCAGGCGACGTGGGTACAAAAGAACGACAACTGGTACTTGCCACACCCACGCGAATTCCGCGCGCCCGTGCGACAGATAGCACGGCCAAGATGTACCTACACCTGCCCTAATAACTAATCTAAACGCTCCACCTTCGCCTAAACAAATGCAGTTTAAAGTTGCTTTTGAAGCACATTAACTACTCTACTGTTAATGTGGTATTGTATGTCGAAAAAGGAACAGATATACGTAATTGGGATTATCAAAAGACTTGCATTCTTAGCTTGCATTACAGAGTTTACACTCTACAGCTAGGCTGGACACGAACCTCTTCACTAATCCGCACTGGAGAAGCGTGGTGGAGAATGCTAAAAGCTTCTTTGACTATGAGGGGACAAGTGTTCAGTAGTTAACCATTAAAGAGTTGAGGTTATCTAGAATTCAGTTTTGGATATCATAAACATTTTTAAAGAATATTCAAAGCTGTAACGTTATCTTGCATTGAAGTTTCCTTAAAATATATTCTGAGGTCATAGAGACGAAGTAGCAGCATCTTTAAATATGAATACCAAGCAAACATGTTTATGAAGCTCGCCTAGCATGAAATATGGATACCATAATATTAGCAAGTGTAATACAGGGGAAGATCCTGTCGTGAGGTCGATATTTAAATGAAGTTTACGCCAACTTGACGAGCAGGTTAATTAGAATGTATTATGCAAATACAGCATACATAAGCAGACTCATGAATGTGTGAGGGCAATGGACTCTGATTCATCCACAAAATTGAGATTAGGACGTGTATCCGAGCTTGATATCTAAATATAGAGCGGAAGGGTAATATTTGCCATTCGGGATGCCAAAATATTAACGCTGTTTGGTGAGTGCTCCGGTATTAGAAATTAAGCTTTCGAAAGCTGCGTGTCAAGTTTCAAGTTGCAATTTATTTGTGTTTTTGCTGGTTTACAGATAGAGAATTTCGTTTGAATTTAATACATTTTATATTGAAGTAAGCGTTACAGGATGTAGCTCGTCAACATTTTATACATCTCAAATTAATTGGGGATAAGCCTCGCTATGATGATTGGATTAAATGTTTCTAAATAAGGGTTGTACCTTCTCATTGCATTTGACTCATTATAATAGTTGTTTAAACATAAAAGTAGCAAATAATTATTCGTCGTATTCTTGAAGACTAGCCGTAACGCGTTATTTTAACTCACATGGCTATACAATGGATAATTGGGTGATACAGCTGGTGATTCAGCGAAACATCTTGAATTACTTGTTATTTTGTGAGCTCATCCTTATTTTCGGTTTAGTGTCTTCCTAAAATAAACTTGTGATCATTCGCCATTTATTCAATTTACAATTACAGAGTGTTAGTAGTATAAAACAAAAACTTGTATCCATGAAGGTTAATACTAACACTTTCCTGAATTACTCGTAATTATGCGTAATTTAATAATACATAAAACATTAATTACTGATAAGAAAAAATTTTACCTTATAGTCAGTATAATTAAATTAAGTGAAAATGATTTCTTTATGCAAATAATAGAGAAGTTAAGTACTCCATCAAAGCCATTACAGACGCTTTTGAAATCAAAAAGGAAATGTGGAACCGGGTTTTCATTCAAGCGACTCTACAATATGGTTAAAACTAGAAGAGCTTTGTTTGATGATATATTTGTGAAAACACTACCACTACCAGGTTTAATACAGCTATTCACAAGCTCAATCGTCGTAAGTACACAAGTACAGTACAGGATATAAAGTCTTGACTAAACCGCTAACTCCTCTACCAATAGGTGTGGTGATGTATGCTTTAAGCCTCTTAGTCCATCAACCAATAAATGGAATAATGAAATGAATTAAGAAGCATAGAAAAGTAATATACGCACCTGTTGATTAATAAGTGCAATAGGAATTATAGAGCTTCCTCCTTGGATGGACTTCAAAAAAAAATATGTGCCATCAGTTATGCTATGGTACAGTTAGCTTACTTTATTAAATCCGTAACACGGCATCAATTATAGATGTGCGCTCTGGATATCTCGGGAGAAAAAGTTACAGCCATTAAAAGCACAGTTACGTAAAACGCATAACGTTCCACGAACGTAGAAAAACTATAAATACCTCGTTTCACATTTACGCGAGAGTTATTGGGACATGCGAGGAATAAGGCTTTATAGCTTTACACTTATATAAAGTAGTTTTTAAAATGCTAGCTATGGCAGGAAATCCCATTAACGGTTTTCTATATATGAGATTGAGTTGTTGACGAAATTAGTCTAACGCTAACCGAGTCATTTAAGTAAAATTAAATCAATCCTAATGTATGTCTTCTGCTATATAAACCTTTAAAAAGTCTGTAATGTATGCATTGAGCACGCGTTTTTCAAAACGCGCAAACGTACTTCTAAAACAAGATTAAACGACGCTTCTAGTATTGTGTTTTAGGTTATAGGTTGTAAAGTTCCAGTATACGTTATGATGGTTTTGGTGGTATTACTTTGATATGTAACTGTAGAAGTGTATTTTCTTTTCATTGTAACGAAAGAGTATGAACTGAACCTAATTTCCATGACAAATGGAATCTCAGTGTGGAAGATGGTAACCAAAATACTTATGTAGATAACAAAAAATACGTTATGAACACCAATTTTGTTTTCTTATCGCCGTTCGCTAACATCCTGTACATATGACCAGTAGGTGGACCGGTTAGCTGGTCAAGTCAGCGCATTGGTACTGAGTAACGGATCGTATCCAGCTGAGGTCCAGTCAATGGGATTGAAAAACTTGTCCATCACTAGTCGCAGCTGTCAGCGCGTCACGTCGCAACGACACGTCACGTCACATCTCGCCCTTATCAGATATCTGTTTGTAACTTTCGTCGTAATAAGATTGTCTGTTACTCTGTAAGTCCACTGTAACTGTTTGTTTGTCACGATTACATGTTACATGCATTGTTGTGTACAGTTTATATGAAAGTTGTATGAGCCAGTTGCATGAGCTTTTGTTTTTATCTTTAACCCCTGACGCAAAAAAAGAGTGTTATAATTTTAAGTCCACGTACGAGTATGTTACTGATGCGGCACCGTAGCACCCAAAGGAAAGAATTTCGAAACCTTTTTTTGGTTCAAAACCCTCATGATCACAATGTTTTTATGATATGCTTTATCTACACAATTATAGAAGTTTACTAAACATTAAATTTAAAATAATTTTACTGTTCCTAGAAGTAAATATAGATAGATACTTCGTCTGATTTTGTTGCAATACTATAATATCGGGTTATCCCACTTCTTAACCATCATCTCCGTAGTACAAAGCTACAGTTAGAACGCTTAGTTAACTGCTGCTAATAGATGTGAACCAAGTTTATCTTAACTAACAAGATCCAGTCTCAGATTCACAGACCGTTACTGACCACATAACTGTGCGTAACATAATCGACTTGCAATATCATCGATGTTAATAACTGAATACATTTACACAATTAAAGGATTACTAATAAATTAGGGATCATATAGAAAATTAATACATAATTGTATATATTTATACTTTTGTAGGTATTCTATATGTGTAGATATACTGTACAATCAAAACGACTACGTCAACCTAATTTAAACAACCCACAACTTAAGCGAACGTGGACTTTTAATGTTAATGGTCACAACAATTAGAAAAGGTATGGCCAAGCATTGCTGGTGACAAAAAATTGCAAGGAATTCAAATTATCTCTAACTTTTCGAAGCTGCGGTCAATGAATATGAAAAACATTTTCACGGTTGATTTTACAAGGGGGTCACAGCTAGCTAGATAGATGATAGTAACTCAAACAAATTTGTGGAACGCAAAGAACTCAAACTGAAGCATAAAATGTATATTGTCACAAATAATTCTGCATATTAAATAAGAAATTAATTAACAAACTGCCTATACCTGTACTTGCTATCTGCCAAGATATGATTAATATTAACTTCTTCCGTTAGTTACATCGTCCATAACAAGATTGGATTCGCGACCGACCGTTAGCGCCACCTAACTGTACCCACATAGTGTGATCAAGTTGCAATGTCAACCACTTCGCTGCTATTTAATACGAGCGGCCCTAGACGCGGCGTGATACTATTTGGAACTGTGTACTGTATACCCATTAGAAACGTATTTTAGAGGCTAGCAAATGTATATGTATGTATATTTTGTTTAACATTTTTAGATGGATAATAACACTGATAATAAACGCTGTCAGTGTGTAGCGACACCTCTCATCTGAATGTTTTTGGGGGAACCCTCTATTCCTTATTATCAATAGTTGCTGCGAAGATGAGGAATATGCTTCTACTTCAGACTTGCCTTAATTGGCCAGAAAGGCTTGAGGTGATTAAAGAGGACTTTCAAATGTTTAACTTTATTCAGGCTTTCTCTTAAAGTGTAAAGTTTCACGCTTCTAGGACCACTGATTTAGGCTATGCATTGTCTGTCACAACAGTTTTAACACCTACAAACTTTTGGCTTGCTAAGTTATTACAAAACATTTTATCATCAGGAGCCTATTTACTGTCTGTTGCATACACAACATGCTCATTTACTCGTACATTTGATAGCGGATACTTAGAAACAGCTAGTGTAATGTGATATTTACCCCATAGGTCAGCCAATACTAATGCGTTAACTGGGCACTCTTGTATTGCGTTTCGATTAGCTATTAGTAATAGATTCAGTGTAAACATTTCAATATGCATTTCGGTTATAATTACCTATGTACTGATATGATTCAGATTTTGAAGTATGTATGTATTTACCAACTATAGGTACCTTCAATACAGCAGACAGCAGCTGAGCTTTTTTGTGTGCATTATTTACTACAGAATTTTTATTCGCCTTCTAAAACTAGAAGTATTATTATGCACACAAAAACAACTGTAAATAATAATTTCATAACATTATTACTAATATTTAAAATTTTACTAGAGCATCGATCACCCTTAGGTAGGTAAAATTTTTCTTGGACACGACAGATTAAATCTCTTGGTATTTAGGTACTTTGTTAACAATCGAACACAGAGTATATATCTAAAATGGTTAAAAGCTATGATCTTTTACCACAAGTTCCTATCGATTTGGCGTCGAGGAATTTGCACTAAATGGCGCCGTTTACGTCCAATCATTAACCAGTTTGCTACTGATCAAGAGCAAGCGGCATTTTACTGGTTTCAAGTATATTCACAGGACGGACAGAACAGGCGCATTCACTTGGCGTACAGGTAAAGGTCTGCGCACATTACACCAACTCAAGATCAACTCCACTAAAACTTGAGTCATAGAAAACTAGGAAAATATGAACTTTAGAGCATCTTGTGTCCAAATTTTTTAATTAAATTCGACTATTAAGTCGCCTCCTAATCATTACACTTGCGTATTGTTTAAACTGGGGTGGACTTAGTGTAATGTGCGAAGTCCCTAAATACGCCTGTCTATCTCTGTATTTACTGCAAATCCGGCTTTATCTATGTGACAGTGATTTTCAAAGTTTAGGCCATTTTAGTATCACGTCACAAGCTTACTTCCATTAAAATCGAGCTGTCAATCTAATTGAAGGTTACGCAAAATATCGTTTAAATATTCATTTATACTCTAAGATTTAGATTAGTGACCACGCTGCCATGACTGCTTTATATGAACATAGTTATTTTCTATTTTTTATGATTTTTTAATTAGTGATGAAAAATGGATTAGGTATAAAATGATCACACCTATTTCTATTTAACGATAATGCATACGAATTCGAACCAAAAATAACTGGCACAGCCAAGTTACATTAAATTCAAACAGCAGTGAATTTCAGACGGGGAACAGAAATATTTTAGCATCGACACGGGAAAATGATCTCTTCATTAGTCATAACACAAAACAGAACTTGATAAAGACGCGTCATACTTCTCAGTCAGATTCCAAGTACTATTAAATATAATCTGACTAATTCTTCCTGTTAAAGCTATATAAACATTACGACGGTTCGGTAGAGGGCACCGCAACGGAAGTGATATAGTGTTACAGATACTTAGTAGGTCAGCCTCATAAAGGGATTCTTCAACATTGATATCAAAATATTCCCACTATAATTCCGATGAAATAAAGACTACTTCTGGATAGGTACCTATACATAATTATAAGTTAAATATTCAAATCGTTAGACATGTTACAAGAAAATCAATTATGATATATCTAACTGGAATAATGTATTTTTGCAGTTCAAAATTGTAAAAGAGAATGACTAAAACATTGGAATTATTAGGACTTGAGTACGACTTCTTTTATTATTTAAAACGGGGATTCGGGCAAAACCCACAGGCTCAAGTCGCGTCAATGAAATAATTGGCATTGTATCTTACAATATATCCGTATTGAAGGTCAATACTTAACCCTATAATTACTACGCATCACTTGAGATGACGTCACTGCCGAATGTTTCCTCTGAAAGGAAATGTGCGGCCATAAATTATTGATTCAGTAATTTGCATCAGTCTGAGTCATCCATGGTGCAATAAGGTAGGGTAGATGCTTTCTGTGTTAGAAATCTAATAAGATTAGCTTAAATATTTACAAAACCTCTATTAAAAATCCCATTATTATTTACTTTTAGGGCTTTTTTACTGGATGAAGAGATAAATATGATAAGGAAATATTTTATGATTGGATTGTGCGACAAAAGATATGGGACATAAGGAAGTTAGTGCAAAAATTACGGCTGATGGAAATTAATTAAGAAGTAAATAATTGCGCCAATCCCAAATGTAATTGAAATATAGGAAAAACAGGAAAGATGATATTTTTTACACGATAACCCTAAATATAACCATTTACTATAGCAGCATTTAAAACTCAAATATCGTATATACCATAGATGTAACTAAGTAGGTACGTAAAACATACATTGAAGAGCTTTGATAATAATAACTACAAAGCGACGTTCAGGAGGTCAACCGTGATAGATGCATGAGCTTAACAGATAATTTAAGCCTTAAAAGGTCGCTAAGACGAGCTTTCGAGTACTTGACGTCCAATTACCCATAACGAGCTGTCGCAACTAATGTCGTTCAAATAACATGCGAAGTCACTAGCGGTCCTAATGGAGGTGCTGTAATCTATTAAGTTATTCAACCGTTTCTTAACAGCTTATCACTTATTTTTTATTATCTTTATAAAGTATGTATAACGCAAGCCGTTACAGAAAAAAAAATTTTTTTGAACTACTGTTATGAAGTACAATTTATGACATTTTATGAGAAATAGATTACAAGATTTAAAAAGTAATTAGATGGTGAAATTGCTTTTATAAAGTCATGCAGTAATAGGTGACGATTTATTTATTACTGTTCATACGTGAAATATAGGTAAAATAATTCCATGTAAATATTGCCATAATTTGTTATAACTATCTTTTTTCTCTTGTATTATCCCAACTTTGAGAAGGACTATCTATTGTAAGAGTACCTGCACGATGTCCGATCCCGTTCCATGTAAATATTGCCATAATTTGCTATAACTATCTTTTTTCTCTTGTATTATCCCAACTTTGAGAAGGACTATCCTATTGTAAGAGTACCTGCACGATGTCCGCTCTCGCCGTTCTAGAAATGTTAGTGACATTGCAAGTGATTCTGAGAAACTCACTTACCTTTGTCAAAGTACTATTTAATTTTATTTTCAGGTAAATTGAAAGGTTGGACTTTCTGTTGTGCGTAACTTTGTATTGTGTATCGAGTTAGTAGTCAATAGAAGATTTACGGAAGAATAAAACAATTGTCTATTAAGAAAGATTCGGATAACATTTTGCTAGGAAACATATTGAAGTAGGTATATGGTATATTTAATCTTTGTAGTTTGCTTTTTACATTTACCTACTTGTACAATAATATTACCGATACAGTAGTTAAGGTATCTATTATTATTAGCTAGAGCCAGATTTATTGCGTTTATTAATAAAAAAATATAATCAAAAAAAAAATTTGAACGCTGCTTTGACGTCCTACTCGCCCAGTGTAACCGGATAGCCGTCCTTCAATGTAACCTTGGTTTAACTTCAATACGTGTAAAGACGAGTGTACAATGGAACAAACCCGTTCAGTCATAGCTTAGGAGCCCATATCAGTATTAGGTACGTAGTCTACGTAGGAGCCAAGAGGAGGCTGTGCTTACTTTCAACTGAAAGAAGGTACGTACTTGTGCCTCTTTTAGTGAGACGGTTTGGGGTAAAAGTTACAAAAATTCTGCTCATGTACTTATTAATTAAATAGCGCATTACGCATAAAATTAAGTACAGGATACGGTTAAGAATTTAAAGAAAGGCTAGACTTCTTTTATCAACCACTTTATATAACCAAATACATTACGATTTATGGCTATACAAAGAACACGAATGAATCTCTAATAACCAAAGAACCAAACACTGAGTTAGTAAACCTAACGAGCATAGTTAGAACACATGAGGAGCGGCTGCCCGAGGGCTAGTATTTACCATAACAAGGGATACAATGGCCCCTCAGAAGGAAGAACGCGCCTAACTGGGTGTAAAACGAGCCGATACTAACGAGATATAACCTTTTGTGTTCTGTAAACCAGATCTTTTAGATTAAGTCTGACTTGTATTGCATTCGGTTTAGTTTATGTTTCTTCCTACCGAGTATAATGAGGATTTAAGTCGCTTTGTTATTACTAGTTGTCGGTACAAGTATGTGTTGTGTGACGAAGCACGAAATAAGCTCAAATAACGAGCTTTTGCAATAGGACAAATCCGCTTTCGTTGTTATAAACGACAAAAGTAAAACAGTAAGTACTTAGTAAAGAATTTAATGAAAAATTGCAATATTCGTAACAGCTAATATTAACTGCCATGTTTTATTATTTGTTGTAATATAAATAATGTTTGTTTTCAATGTATTAGAGCTATGATTAAAGCCCTTAATTTTACCTATATTTACAATTTTGTACGCTTAAGAACGTGTTGAAATCTTCACTGAAATAAGCACGTGCGTGACCAAAGAGATGGAAATAGTTTAAGAGAAACTATTGTTAGCAATTAATACTTTCCGTTGCTAATAGTTGGAGCTAGAATAATATTACCACACGTTACGATTTGCGTGGGACATCAGATTTTTAGATATCTATCTATGGTGGTCCGATTTACAGAAAAATCATTAAATTTATTATTTAGTCTCTTTCGATTGCATTTGATTTTAAGAAACAAGATAAAATTTAGATTTCTCTCTAACAACATTTTTTTTATATTCTTACTACAAACTGTAGACAAAAACGAGAGTTCTCGACCTATTATTTACTCATTATTGTTTATTGTCTACCCCAATTTGCCTTCTTTTCCGGCATTTGGCCCAAGTACCTGACTAAACGAAGCTTGAATCATCAAATCGAGTATTCCGTTATCCGTTAAAATTTAAAGAAAATAACCTAAACAGGAAGAAAGTCGTAGATATATTTAGGTATCCGTGATTTATAACGAAATTTAAAGAGACAGGGAAATATCATGAATCAACGAGTCGACACGAGAGTAATTTATGGCATTTCGTTTCAGTGTCCCGTATATACACAAATTGTTAAAACAGAACAGATAACAAATCACTTCGTGACACTATCCGTCAGTCACAATAAAGTTCTTCTAGTTGACTCCTCAAACGATTTAATTCTTACACTAATATACAATTAAAACAACGTAAATAAACAAAATTCACTTCTTAGAGAGTGTTTGAAATGAGAATTTGATTCTATAGGTATGCGTCTCTTTCAAACTCTAATTTTGTTTAAATACTCAGGCGCGATGTGAAAATAAATGAGTTACGATTTTTAGTCCCAATCTTTAATAAATGGAGCAATAGAAACTTTTTATATCCAGCTAATGTGCCAAATGTTAACAAGCATAATTTAGAAAAATCGAATCGAATCACTAATCATGTAATCTAAAAATTTAGGACACACAAAAACAATTTAAAATAATATTTTCACTGCAATACCTCGTAAGTAAAGCAACAAAACTGAGCATTGTTCAATTTGCGATTACGAACAAAGAGTTTAACCTAACCATAATTCGTGTTCATGATCTAAACACACAATGACCAAACTCAGGTGACCTAAACACACACGAGAGGAAAACAATGTACACGTATGTTCTTATACATATTAAGAACTTCATAAGGCACTTTTAGTGGGTATGTTAGGTCTTAGGAAATTACAAAATCAGTAGAACGGGGATGATTGTCAGTCTCATTCGTGGATTAGAAACAAGAGTTAAAGTCGAATTAGGAACCAACAGTGCAATTTACAAAAATAGTTAGATATAACTTTAACAATTGGAAGGCACAAAAAAAAAATTTTTTTTAGTAGCTGATCATTATTTGTACCTAGTACATAAAATCTCGATGTATAACTCCTGTTACCTTTCAAGACAGCTTTAAAAACAAGTCTGGAAGTTTCGCAAAGGTATTGCGGGCAGTAATGGAAGCGAAAGTAGTCGGAGCCCTATGCCATTCCTGGCTGACACAGACGTGCGCCTAATTAGAGGGAATGCGTCCGGGGCGCGCACTACAGGACGTTGCCCACTGCCTAATAAGTTTTTATACAACACCAATTTAGGGAAAACCAGCAATACTGTTTATCTTGACGGGAAAATGAGACATAATGCTGTTTTATTCGGGATAAGTCGAACGTTAAACAGGGTAAATTGATACTGAATATATTTGCCTTCTATTTTTAGTAGTAGATAACAAAAATTATATTCTTATAGGTCGGTGTTCTATCTGTCAATGTCTGTAGGTATATTGTGTTTGTTCTCTGCAGATGCTTACAGAAATACACATTACAAATACAAACCACAATTTTGATTTCCGCGGTTTTAAAACTTATTTAATTCACTAATAACTTAGGGTCATGATATGGTTTGTGGTTAGCCAAACAACAAATAATATAGCTTTTAAGCGTGCCAGTATCAAATAACAAATTCAGTTTTTAATCGTTTTAATTTTGGTATAAAATTTATATAAAGACTGTAAATATCTTAATACGAGTGGAATTTCACCTCAAAATTCTTACACAAGCTGTAAAAGAGTAAACTTTGTAGAATAAATAATTAAGGTATAAAGATATCAGCACTCGACCCATCGAAATATCTCGGGAGATTAAAGCGAAAGAATCTGGTTCGAGATCCGCCTGTACACGAAGTCTTCCATAAAAGGCGGCTCGTCGACAATGGCCTGGGAACTCAGCTCATTTGAGGAGAAAATATTACGTCGTGTCCGACTCGGTTCGCTAAATCGCTTTTAAATGGAACCTTGCGAAGACGTGTTATGAAGACATGAGGAGTGCGATTAGTGTACGTTGCAAATAAATGACTCCCATTTAAAGACACGCGATAAGATGGTTCAGACCATTCATTTGCAACGTCGTGAATTACAATACGTTGTTATGAAAACTGTTCGAAATAAGAATGTAAGTAATTACGTGACAAAGAATAACCGCCTAAATTTTTCCGTATTATCTACCTTGTGAAATAAACTTCAAGATAAAATGGTTAACATTATGCACACAAATGCATTTGCGTCACACATATCCCGTAAACCTAAAACAAACAGAGGGCAGCACCGTCGCCAAATATGATATCACCAGGATTATCGCTATTTATCTGAACGTGATAACGGGATAAATTAACTCGGGCGCCATGATTTTTATCGCTCGGATATCAAGCATAAAGTTCGTCGTGACTGTCGATTATGTATTCAGAATTAGATTACGATTCGAATAAAATTACAAGTCAGAGTTATCATCGTGGCTAAGAAATAAATACCACTACATTATAATACGTGAACACCTCCAAATTATCTATACAGGATAAGATACAGCAACAAACCAAGTTAAACCAACAAACAATGCTTCAAAGTAAAAGGTGTACGCTTGACTTAAAGGTGTACCTGACCACATAACTGTGACTCAACAGAACTATACAAAAAATATTTTCATTATGACGATCGGACGTGGCGTTTTTCTGTTGACGTCGACGCGTAAACGGTGCCACAAAAACCTGTGGACGAGATCCTTGGTAAGAGCAAATCACAATGACCTTGGTCGGCTAACGAAGGCTGCGCGCCGCACAAGCCCCACAAAAAGAAATAAAAGCCCCAGTACAAACCTGACACAAAAAATAATAAAAAGCGGTGTTCGACGAGTACGACGAACCGAATTTTATTTTATCCTCTTTATAATACTTATTCGTGATTTTTGAATAATAACATAAATCTTTAGATGCAGATAAGTGTGTTTGTGGTTTTAGGAATTTGTGCTGTCAGCATATTTTACAAAACAATACGAAAGGTGACCTGTAAAAACAAATAAATGTTATATCAAATGAAAGATGATTTTTACACGTTTTTGATTTCAAAAAGTGTAAGGCCCCATCATGATTATTTTAAAATAAAGCTGATAGGAATATTTTTGTATAAGTATTTATAATAAGCAGGAACAAATCGCAACGGCCACGATGATAATACATATTTATATAACTAATATTAATGACTGTAACAACACACAAGTAGGTTATATCAACGTGAAATATGGGCAGATGCGTTGCGAATTGGGTTACAGTGATAGCTATGATGATAATATGTATTATTATTCAATGTTGAACTAGAGACCCGTGTCGTCAAGCGATAGGAGAACACGTATAAATACGAAATATTAATATTTTTACAGCAAAATTCACAAGTACTTCTTTACTACGTATGATTTTCAGTATCAGCTAAATTAAATCAATAGAAATCACGAACTTTAAGGACAAATTAAATTCTGTATACTTGCTGTACCTAAATTTATATTTTACGCTGTATATTCAGGAAAGCGAACACACATTCCTACGTTTGTTTACTCTACCATGAAGCCTTGAATAAGAACTTGTACAGGATTCCTAAAGAACCCCATGTCATACCGTAGTTTCTGATTAGGATATCTATTCTTAACAAACCATAGAACCGGTCGGCTAAGTTTGCAGCATTAATTCGATAACTATTACACCACAAGCACGACACATTCTTGCTGCCGTCTTTAAGTAATTAATTTGAATATGTATCAAGTGGAAGTACCGGTTGACATACTTGAACATTGTGTTTGTAGATGGATTGTCAAGTTTTTTCATTGGTATGGATGTAGCAAATGGGCGTAACTACATAACATCATCTGGTGTTACGCCTCTACTGGGAGATAATTAAAGCTTTATCGAAAGTTGGTAACACGAGTTGTTTCAGAAGATGTTTGCTTTTTAATAAATTGCTATAGCTGCAATCATGTGATTTAGTTTAATTCTATGAAAGACCGATTGATTATAAAACTGAAACATGTTGTTATTTTTAAATCTTACTCATTAAACTCACGTGTTAATTCCGCAAATAAAATAAGGTTCCTAATTAGGGGTCCAGAATTCTAAGAACAACCGAACAAAAAATCACACGCGTAATTCTATAAATAATCATTTTTAAGTAGGTACCCATTATATTAGCTTGAACATATATTTTGAGCTTGAATATTCCAAACTTCATTTAGCCATAAATATTACCTGCTAGAATTAGTTTTATTACTGCAATCTCGCGGTACTAAAAGTCCCGTAAATACTGGAATTGACGATTTTTGTGTTTGCATTCTCAAGCCGGACCTACCTACGCAGAGCCGCGGTGTCGATGGTGGGCGGCAACAGTCGGCTAGCACTTGGTCTTGAACCATTAGTAACCCGACCGAAGACATTGCGTGCATATCCAGCGATAAACAACTCGCTAACTCTACGACATCATACAACGACGTTTTGAATATGCTTTGCTTGACTGCATCACGATGTATATTTGCAATGTAATATGAAGTAGTTTTAGAATTTTTTAATTGTTTGTCCCAATGTGATAGATATAAAGGTTGACTACCTGAAGAAGTCAATAGATGTATGCAGAATAGGATCAAAGTTGTTCGGAATTCCGAAAGTAATATCTGAGATAACTTTTACGAATTTCCTAAAACAGTTCTGATAAGAGTTGTAAAATCCCGAATACAAATTATTTTAGTAGGTATCAGGATATCATAACATGAATGATGAGAATTTGTCGGACTATCGCTATGCTAACTTTGTTTTAATTTCAATAAAACTTAAAAACAATAATATTCCGACTTCAAAACTGATAGATGTATAATGGTTATGGTTGTACATTTTTCCTTAACAATTCAAGCGCCAATTAATTTGTAAACGCAGTTAACTTGAATAAATTAGAAGTGCGTGCATAGGTACGTATGGACCCAGCAAGAGGGCAAGTACCTATGCAATGTATTTTACTGATTACATCAAGAAAGCCATGTAACAGTGTAGTAGTTGTCACAATAACTTCTCTGCTTAACAAATTCATTGTAAGAGCACAATATTAGAATGTCCCCGTACTTTATTACGATCAGATAATAGGCACTACGTATCTAGCCGTCTAACAATCACTCTTATTGTTAGCAACGATTATGCTACCAATGTAAGTACCGACCAATACGTTTTGTACTGAATAAACGACCGATAAATGGTTTGTGTAATAGGATAAGGGGTTAATTCTAAGCCATTACCTATTGAAGCAACACCCACAACCATTTTAATGATAAATCAAATGTCATTATTATCTCGCAAAGTAACAAAAACAATGCTTATGGGTACCAATGGAACTTTGCAACTGTGGGCGGAACTTTCCATACACTGTTATGAATGGTTGTTACAATTCTAAAATGGTTATTTATTAATCTATTACCGAGCTATTGTATTGATTTGTATTTATTTTGTGCTTCCAAAAATATAACAAGAAATTAAACGTTGTTTAAAATTACTTCTAATTTGTTATTGAAATATTTTCTGCACTCCTTTAAATTTATATTGGGTTTTAAAAATATATTTAACTAAAATAATGATCTATTTCTATGCTAACAATATATCCTATTTATAAAAATATCAGCCTACAAAATAACGTCGTTATTATGGTTAAAATTTAAACGGTTACATTGCTCTCTAAACGGGAAATCAACCGTAAAATGGAATCACAAATGTGTAAAGGTCATACGTACAAAAGATAAGGTAGAATAATTAAATTATCTTCGAGATACAGCGTTATTCAACAGTGGGACGTCACTTTTTAGACATTTTCATAGCAATTACATACACAAATAAAAATCATTAGCTGTGTCAATAAAAGTCTAACGCAGGTTGTTAATAGGAATGTTAGTAAATAAACCAGTAACTGGTAATCACTGTCGAAAGCTGTGTTTTTAAGTAATTGGGATGTAAAATCGTTAACGGAAGCCATTAGGAATAGAGGTAAAAGACAATTGCTCTTTTGTAAAAACATTTTACAGCTCGTGGTGCGTGAACCAGAGTAGAATTAACTGTTTCGGGGTGATTAAATGTAACGAAGATAAAGTTAAATTTAGAATGGAAAAGATAAATATTTGAAATTGCAGCCAATTAATCTTATTTAATCGCATTCAGATAATGTATTTTAAAAACTAAAATTTCAATACCAAATTCTCAGTAGATAATCATACTTGTAACAGTTAGGTATAATTTTATGTTAATATTTTATTACAACTTGTAGGAATTTGTAAATTGTTATTGCCTGCTACTATTTATGTAAAAAATATTACTTTTAATGCAACCATTTTTTTATACGTGTATTTACGTTCAATGAATATAAATCGCTGATTATTTATTTATCATCATAATATTGCCGCACCTACACATTAACGAAAACAGAAGTCGATTATAAATACAAAATTGATAATAATAAGATTAATTCATCATTAAAATTCAATGCTCATCGAAATCCGCTTTCTCGGATATAGGTACGTAGTTTTATTGCTCACTGCAGCGTTAGTTGTTTTGTCCCCAAATAATGGGATCCTATTAGACACATTCGCTTCACAGATGAGAGTCAGTTCTCAGTACCCCACAGAGCGTGACGTGTGAACATTTTAATTGGAGAATCAGTCACTGGGGAACGACCCCTCTGAACACAAATAACGTTACTGAAAGTTAGTACTGTGGTTTCGAACTCAATGGGTACGCAGGTAGAATAAAACATTAAATCCTATCTTTTAGCGTAGGTACCAACATATTTAAGCACAACATATCAGTGATTAGTAATAATTATGTTAGTCCATTATAGTTTTATTTGATGAATAATATTCAAGTTATAATCCCATAAGGTACGCTAAATAGATTCGATAAATACGACCATAGTTGCTCGAGCTTCCGCATATGCCGTTATTTTTGAAACCCACATAATAAAAATTTATACTTTGTAGTAAGACGGTTTCCAAATATATTTACGTAAACAAATTTTTTACGAGATCGAGTCAAACGTTGAGAAATGTCTCTATTTGTGAGCAAACTTCACAATGTTACGTATTACGCCCACGTAAACTAAATACATTTTATTATGGCAACCCTAGTACAATTGATTATGAACCTTATTCTTTTACCATAAAGTCCACTTGACTAACTTCATATATATATATATTGGTAACTAACTATTGATGGTTTTGGTAAGCACGTGTAAAATACAATACTAGTGCGCCCGAGTCACGATTTTCTACCTACACTTCGAAGCTTCCACGTATCACAATAAAAAAGTATTAAATTCTTTATCTGGATAGTATATTCGATTTCGTCAATACGCATTGAACAAAATTGATTTTATCTAGCGTAACAATGAAGCAATATTGTTTATCGTATATATGACAACTGTGAATTTTTGTAGCTATTCAATAATTGTAAATAACCTGCGTACATAAAAAAAACTACTTGGATATTTGTGTCATCCTTAGAATCAGTCATTAAAAAATATTGAATATACAATCCGTTTTTGTTATACATAATTGCTTATGGTTAATGGAATGCATATGTAAAACGATGTCCCACTTTTCGTATCGGGGTGCTTTTAACATATGCCTGCCAGGGGATGTGAGATTCTGACCTAGTAAAACACTGTAAACATGTGGCTCATAATAATGTGAAATCATGACCATAAAAATGTTAACGCAAAGTCCCAATCTATCAAAGAACATAACATAGTCTACGATGAAATGGAATATAAACAAAATTACGCTGAGTTGAGTGTGTCCGTCACTCCGAGTCGGAAAACACATAAATCAGGTTTTACGAATGCGTTCTTGTCATCGACGAGAAAGATTGAGAGCACCAGAGACTCGTGCGCATGGTTTTATGTAAAACAAAACTTAATCCGCACTCACGCATCGTCATGCGATGTTATTTCCGACAAGCTGTCGTCGTATAAAAGGCTTATTTGGAATTGTGGGAAGTTTAGTTGTTATTATTTTTTATGCATTGTTAAGCGCTAGATATTCAGCACCACAAGATGGGTGCTAATTCCAATTACGGTCTAGCCCAGAAATAAATATACCTACCTCATCTATTACTATTATTATACACTAGTGGACCCGCCCTCGCTTCGCTTCGGGAAACCCACGCCGAAACAAAAGTAAAAAAAGTAGCCTAAGTTACTCCTTGATACATCAGCTGTCTGCCAGTGAAAGTCCCGTCAAGATCGGTCCAGCCGTTTCAGAGATTAG
>LGAG01000707.1:98279-110405 GCA_001278395.1 Lerema accius | reverse complement strand
TTATTGTATATATTTTTTTAATATAAAACTACATTATTTAGAAAAAGTCCAACGATAAGTAACTAGTCTTTGATTGCGCTTAAGAATTAAATATACAGTAGGTACTTCTTGTCATCCCGTCACAATATTACAACTTAGTACTTATCTAAACATTCCTTCAGTATTTACAGTGTCACATATCAACGTTATCAGAAACCATATTTACGTTTTTGGATTTAAGATAGTGGTTGACCGGTAAGAGCCAAGTGATAAGGTGAAAAAATATTATTTCTAATGATAGAGTTGTAGGTACCAACTTGGATTTAAAAGTGATCAAATATGGTATGTCATTTAATTGATCTGCAATCAATAGTAAGTGATGTGCTAGTCTAGTCATGTAACTATTAACTTTTATCACATGACTAGTGAGCCGCCCTCGCTTCGTGTCGCTGGACCTTTTACCTGCTATACCGCGGGAACAAAAACATTTGCTAGCATAAAAAGTATAAAAAATGAAAGAATTTTTGAAATTGTTCCAATAGTTTTTGTCTGAAAATATTTCAAATACAAAAACACAAATGTTTTCACTATATTAGTAGGTAATTATTATCATAGAGTATAGTTGTATACATATAAGTCGTATCCTAACTCTAGTTTTCAGTGTAAGTCCTACGCATGTTTCAGTAATGAGAAACAGTTTACACCCTTGTGGTTTAAATTTAGAGGAGTAGTAAAACATCAATACTAGCTACACGACGGTCATAGGATCAATAAACCAGTTAGTCTGGCCGCAAATTGGCAGAATTTCAAAGCAAATGTACACTATTAAAACTATCCGTCATGGCACTTTATTAAAAATTGAGATAGTGTTGCTAGGTCATGTTAAGAATAATCCAAAATTCTCAGTATTATTTTAGGAGTAGTTTATTGGTATGATTAAAGTATTTACCAAATAGTTTTTTGTTTTTCCTGGTGTAAACTTAATGGTAATCTATTGTTTAACTTTGTCGTTAGTAAGCCCGTTTCTCCACGACGACCCAGTGCCTATAAACGAAGTTGAAATTGCCTGTTGTCGTAATTACTTAATTTAACTTAAGGAAAGAAAACTAAAATAGAATTATGCTAATAAAAATCTGTGATTTTAGTAAGATCTAGTGCTTTGTCCTTTACTATCTACTTAAACTCCACGAATCGAAACGTAGTCGGTATGTCCCACATAATATTTTATTGTAATAAAATGAGCAAAATTCGGCTCTTTTAGCGTCCAATAAAATTCTGTTAACTGGGTTGAACAATTAACATTAATGGAATTGTGTTATAAACTGTAATAAATTCAATAAATTAGTGAGAATAGGTCGACGATGATGTTACGAATACTGTTTACTAGCTGAAAAAGTTGGACATTTTCCAGGTTAGTATTGGGACTGTTCTATTTTGCATTCTACATGTTATATCTTAGAAACAAAAAAGTTCGATTACCTACTCTAAAGTTACTATTATCAATTGCATGTAACGTATTTCAATACCACGTTGGTATAAGTTTAAAATTAAGTTATTCTTATTCTTAAGTAGGTAAAATAATTCACTGAGACCATAACATCAAGATATGAAGTTTTCAATTGTCGCATCATTGTTTGACGCAAGTTATCAAACATTTATTACTCGCATATATTACAGAGAGTAGGTCACGGAATACAGGCGCCATCTCACAATCTATTTGCATTCATCCCAACACTTTCTAAGTTCTTCATATTTATACTTAGTAAGATACCGCCCGCGGCTTCACTCGCTAAGAAGTAATAAACGTAAAAAGTACCTACCTATTGAATTAATTTGAAGGAACCTATTTCCATTCCAGGATGATAATCTGTCTAAGATCCAAATTTTATACCAATCCACTCAACAGTTTATGTATGATTTAATCCCAAACATTCGTAAATGCCCAAATCATCCCAGATAAACGACAATTAGGATGAAATCCATCCTACGAGTATATTATTATCCTATTCCATCCATATTACACGCTCTATTTTTCACTTCGACAGAATTTAAATTTTTTTATAAAAAATTCTTAATCGATTTTGATTTTGGGAAGCTAAATGATAATGTTGAAAATTATATTTTATAATTTATTCAAACAACTAAGTTTATCATTATGTCTGTTATAAAGGTTTATAAATCCCTTTGTATTTTTTCCTTAACGTGATAATTTAAAACTCTTATCTTTCATCCATCGCTGATATGACAAATGCAAAAGATGAGTGTAGCATATTTTAATTAAAATATGGCCTAAAGATTAAAAGTATTTAAAGTCAATTGATTCGAAAATCGAAAAAATAAGATTGATTCTCGAAAGAAGCAGTTAACCCTGTCCCAGTCCAATCGCAAAATTTCTATGCATTAATATTCGTCGTTAGATAAGTAGTAAATAATTTTGTCATCTTATTTTCAACTATCCGTGTTTAAAAAAAATTGATAATTTAAATAAGTATAACAAGAAAGATATAATAACCTCAAAACGGAAGCATTAAAAAACATAACTGTTTTCTTTAAATTTAGTATTTATATTATACTTAAACCGTCATTATAATATGTAAATGAACATAATTTATACAATCGCGTAACATCACGTCCAAAACAAGTCAAGTTGTCTTTTGGAATAAATGATTGTGTTTCAACGAATCAAACCGTATCCAATGAACAATTCCGCGAATATACATAAAGTATCGCTCTACCGTTCTTGATAACGGCAAAGTACTTCAGATAAATTGATAAGAAACTGCATGTGTGTTTGAGAAGTTAACATTTGTAGAAAAAGATCCACAACGAAACAAAACACATGTTAAGGCGGCAACCTTCACACATGACATCATTGCGCGCTCATTATGAAAAGATTAATAAGTTTAATACTCACCAGCTTGACTTATCTCCATCCTTATTAAAAGTAATGTGTTCTGCAACTGAAAATCCAAAGTAGGAGCCGAGCTCGCCGTACTTTATCACAGGAATCCTCGGCTCCAGGTTGAAACTGGAGGCACTATATAAAATGCACAAAAATAAAACACTCCGACACCCAACTTTTGCAGCCATCGTTCAGTTCGTAATATATTCGAGAATAAGATCGAGTTATCGCACCAATTCACTGTTTACCAGTTGTTATTTGGAACATCGCGATTTTCGTTTGAACGCTCGAGCCGCGAGTTACGAGACCCCCAGCGCCGTTGCCGTTTGCCGGCTGAGTATTCCCGCTCAACTTTACCCGTACTTCTGTTGACTCTACTACGTACTACGTAGACATAACATGCTCTACACTCAGTCAAACACACAGGCGAGGCGACTGAACTCATAAAACTGCCCTGACTTTTAAGGTTAACGCCATCTAGTGAACAGACACTTACACGAAGATTGAACAAGTGCTGCCATCTACAACGTTTTTAGTTTGGTCCTTCGAGTTTTAGAAGGCGATGAAATCATAAAGTTCTGCCGGTGAAAAATAGATGTCTCCAAGAGTTAGATTAATAATTTCATGGCAGGAATATATGAAACAGCAACTCAAAGTGGTTTTCTATCAAGAAGATGAGCAAGGCCTTAGAAAACTGAACGGCGATCGTTGCATCTAGATGTGGCTATCATTTGTCGGATAAAACATGGCAAAGCTAAATAATTTCCTATAAGGTATAATATCAGATAAGGTATACAATTATAATATCCTGACTGTTGAAGGTGGATCAGTCCACGAAATTATGTCACCTCATAAAAACGCAAGGATATTTGGGTGCCTTTGCCCTTACAGATAATTAAAATACGTAATGGCTGTCAAAATGATTTTATTGATAGGTATTTTATCTATTGATCATAACTTTGAGTTCGTTAATGTATGTATACTCGTTTATAATGCATTTTTACTTTTTTTATTTTTGGTGGCATAAAGTAGATTCGGCTTTACTATTTTCAGCATTTTTATTATCATCCATTCAGTAACATAATGGTCATTGCTTTTCAAATTTTAAGTAATTAACTAACCCTAATATTTGCATCTTTTTTAAGCGCAACAGTAACTTAAATCAAATATGAATCCTTCCTTTACTTGTCTTCTATGATTAAAGATAATTTATTACAAAATGGGTTTATGTACGAATATGGGTAAATTTAAGAAAAAAACATAAATCACAAAAATCTGTTTTATTTTATATTCAATACAGAATATAATATACGTATAATTGGTGACAATAACAAAATAAGAATAAAATTATAAGAGAAATTAAGTTAAGATAAATTACATCGTGTATACTTTTTAGGTTTGATGAAATACTAGTCTTTGCTACTCTCTCTGAATAAGCTTGTTGAATAATGTGCGAGATGTTACAATATATCAGTTCCTTCTTCTTTTAAACATTAAAATGCTTTACACAGCGTTTTACCATCAGAAGAAGATAGTACTAAATCAAAATGATGATCATTATTAGCAGCCAATTCAGTCTACCACGATGAAATATAACTTCATATTCCTCGTGTATTACTAAGAATTTAAAGCCCATAGTGTAAAAGATGAGCCCAAATGAATCTACAACCGAAATTCTGACACTAGGTACACTCGGCACCTACACCTGTGAATTTCGATCTTTCATCAGTTGCAAATTCGTAACCATCGGTTGGCATTAGACGGAGCCTCTGTCGCGCCTGGTTAGTTTTTGGTATAACAATAGTCAGTGGAAATAGTCTACACTTATATTGCAATACCATTCAGATCTCCATTAATATTTAGGGCAGAGGATGGAAAGTGAGCTCAGTCTGTGAGTGAGCGAATAGCAGGTTCAGCTGCGAATCCAATCCCACGTTAAATACTTTCACTAGTTTAGCTTCCGCTTGACCAGGTTCTTTACGCACGAGCGCAACGCCCGAGACTTTCATAAGATGTACTTCGGAATCTACTGATCCACCTCCAGTTGTAGCTAATTTAACGTGGCATGTGACGTCTACTTGAATGTACTTCTCGACCGCTTTACCACGCTTTCCCGGTACATCCACGTATTGAGTCTTCTCTTCAACTTGCGGTAAATCAGCTCTGAATACACTCGCTTCACCGAGTAGTCCCTGGGAATAACAATTAATCTTATTAGATTTATGCGGTTTTATTTATGGCTGAACTCCAAGGTTGAATTAGAAGCTATCACCCAGCCAACGTTAATGTAATTTACAAAGACAAGCACAAATCATGACTCGTAAATAAAGATTGCACGTGGTTCGTATAATGTGTACACAATGGTGTTTTTGGCTCATATCCAAAAAAACTGTGTTTCAGTTATATAAATACGATTCGGTAGACAGATTTAAAACCACGCCCCTCTCTTACAAAACGTAGCTTTTGCGTATCGTATCGGGTATTTTTGGAAATAGCTATGAACGTTTAAATAGCAAAAGTATGACTAATTTTATTTGATGCATAGAAGTTCATATCCTTACCCCATTTCCGGAAATCAAAAACTTCATATTGGGATGTACTGCACGAGGTTCCATGCCAAGGCCTTCGGGATGGGAGTCAGACCAAAAGTAGTTTTCAGGGGCATTGAGGGTGTCAGGTTTAAAGGTGATGCGTTTGCCATAGCCCATCCCAATAGACTGCAGCAAAAGACTGCGACCTTCAAACAGATGACGACGGTTGTTCGCTGGACGCACACGATAGTAGAATCCAGGGACGATGCGAGGATCAATGTATGTGCCTAAAATTTAAAAATAAACAATCATTAACATTTAATTTTATAATTTACCTTCTAAAACAACGATGACGAAAACTTTTATTTTAATAATAATTACCTATAACAGGGAGTTCATATCTTTCCAGACCTACTACGCTGTATTGGCAGGGAATGTCGTTAATATCACTTCCATTAACAGTGATCCTTCTGGACGAAGATTTGATACCAGGCTTCAGTTCATAGCCCTTCTTCAGTTGTTTAATACCAATAGCAACATTAACTACTCTCGTTACTGTTGCATTTCCACGTCCTTTTAGGAGAATAGCAATTCCAGTTACAGGAACTAATTTAGTAGCTCCATCATTCTCATACCATTCAACCTTGCAGAGGGTATTGATTTTTACTTTCTTCTCGATGGATCCATCATCAGAAATTTTTTGCTCCAATTCAGTTTGATTTTTCTGCAATAAAATAAACAATATTTCTTATATTTGTAAAGTATTGAACTCGGGTCCCACAATTTATAAATGTATTGAGGGTGGAATATAGACATACCTGTTGCTGGACTACTTCTAAAATTCCTTGAGGTTCGTGGTTAGCATCATAGATTGTAAACTTATCCCCAACGGAAACTGCTTCAATTTCAAAAACGAAGCCTTCTGGCCTAGAGTCAGTCCAGAAGTAGTTGTTGTTTTCATTCAGGGTAGAGTCTACAGGTTCAAAAGTAAGTCGCCTTGCAAAGCCACGGCCAATGGATTGAAGTGTAAGGGCTTTTCCTCCAAACAAATATCTTGGCTTCACCGAAAGTGGGGGGGCATCCAAAGCCTGAAATATTTGTACAATTGTTATAGCTAATGTTCCCAAAAAATTCACTTTAAATATCTTTTGCAAGTAATTCTATGTTAAATATTTTGACATTTAATTTATCTAAAATAAGGAACAAAACAATCAATATCTAATGTTGATAAGAATAATGGTTATTTTTTCATAGCAAGTGTTTAAATAACTAATTTCATATTACAATATAATTGCAATTCATATTTCATGCTGCTTTGACGTGAAATGATTCCCATCCAACTGAACTATGAACTTAATGAAAAAACAATCATATTGCTCTATTAGTTAGCAAAGTGGGAACGTAACGGTACAAACATGATAAAATGGCATGGTGCCCTTATGAATGATACTTATGGTTTACCTATTGTGGACTTAGCATGCTGCCAGCCAGTTCACTTTCGACCTGTCGGGTTTCTGCAAGCGTTCTTGAGGTTTGTATGTGACCGCCTCTCTGGGCGTAGTTCTGAAAAACTGGACGATCCACATACCAACGCCTACATCGGCAAGTGTACACAACCAGTGGTGCGTGACACGCAAGCTAACAGTGCTGATCGTTGATGAAATTTTCATTCTGTAAATGTCAGCAACGGACACTGCTACTTTCTAAGCTAACGCGGAAATCCTAATATCGCCGAATCAAACTGAACTGCTGAAACTGACCGGGCAAGTACACGAATTGATTTCGTACGTCAATTTCAAGATACTGACCACTTCTAAACATTGTAATTCAATACTGAATTAACAGCATCTTTTAACATTTGTTATGTAAGGCTGCCATTAAAAGAGATGATTGAAATTCATTAATAATTATTAAATTTTTACTAGTCAAATCCTATACTTTATAGACGTATAAACTACTTAACAATCAATTTGTCATTTTACATAGCAACAATAATTGTTGCTAATTAACAAGGGGAAAATATTACACTAAACACATGACGTTAATTATTTATTATATTATGACAGCCTTACTTTCATTCCAATGTTAAAATCATCAGCTATTTTTATATTGTTCTCTTATTTTTTCAACTTTTTGTTTTTCTATATACCCAAAAGCATATAGTGAAGAACTTTGAGAATATTTCTATTCGCAGATTTTAAAATGAGACCATGCATTATATTTTCATGCGTCGAAAATGAATGATTCCCTGTTGAGAGAAATGTCCACTATTGAATATTCATTGTTCATTACAAAATGTCGCCGTAAGTTGTAAGTATTATAATCCTTATAATTTTTTAATGAAGAAATATTCACCCAGTTCTAGAACATTTTTGTAAGATCATCGTGAAGAGAAAACTCACCATCCTTTTGATTTCTGAAAAGATTAAACCTTGCAAAAATGTTCTTTGTTTCATGTTCTAAAATTACTTTACAAAAATAGCAGATTTATTCTTATTGTCCCGTGATCTACTTACAGTATACAAATTTATGTTAAAAGATAGCCGTAACATTTAATCCGTCCGAAATCGATTCACCTGTGTAATTGCTCCCCATGCCATGAAATAACAGATTGTTTAGCAGTTCAGAATAAGAAATTTTGCCCGAAACTAATATGGATCTTCGTAGTTTTTCGTTGGAAACATTCACACTGATGTCACAAAAGCCTTCCTTTACATACATAGAGGAATCTATGATTAAGCGACATTGAAAAATTGTTGAAGAATCGTCGTCATGATTAAACATTTGAAAACAATAACTGTAGTTATCTTTGTGAAATGTGGAAGATTGCATATACTTAGTTAATACATTTCGTGCAATCATCAACACTTCTACTCATCTTGATATTAAAATTTCTAAAACTTTCGACGATTCATCAAACGCCAGGCGAATAGTGATTGTTGGTGAACTTCGAAGTATTGTCAGATTTCTCGTCTCACCTGCATCGGTCTGATTTTGTATCTGAATCCTGTTCTGACTCTTGGGTCGATGTATACTCCGATCACAGGCATCTGGTGGGCAGCCGGAGCGGGAACGCGGTACACGGCGGGCACATCCCCGAGGGTACTGGCATCTAAAACTACTTCCTTATCCAGGGTACTTTCAATCCAGTAATTCTTTTGGGGAATTTCAACCTTTTCCTAAAAACGTAAGTATCATTTCATTTCCAAAATTTAAATCAACCACTTAAATATTTATGTGATTCAAAATTCTCAATTCTCACTTCATAAATGACTAGGTTGCAGTCGTAAGTTTCCGATTCAATTGATTTTGTTTTGATCATTTTTGTTTGAGTTCAAGGATTCTACAAGTAAACTTAATTCACAAGACCAGACTGGTGACTGCCACACAAGAGAAGAGTGATGAACTAAACATAATTAGGAATTTAGGCACCGAATAATTCTTGGCAATGCTTGAACTTGAAACGTCACGTTGTTATTGTCGGCGCCAAGAAAAGAAGCCAGAGAAAAGAAGAAATGTAAATTTTACACGTAATCTTTATTTAGCTTCCGGAGACGTACATCAATCAGCACTTATATAATCGACTGGTAAATAAGTGGATACACTTTTTTTATTTACGCATATAGACTTGAAGAATAACAAACCAATCTAAACAGGTCAATTCTTTCGATTGTTTCTAATGAATCTAATGTCGCAGTTATTGGTCTTCATGAGGCCCCATCACGATATTATACTCTTGACGTAATAGTCATGGCAAATTGACTGCCTATGACAATTTGGGGCAAAGTACATTCTTCATATTTATTACCGCTATTTATATTTCCTTTTTGTTATTTTTGGGCTGGCTAATGTACGGATATCGCCACACACACATTAGTGTCAGACAACTAAAACACCGACGCAAGCTAACAACAGACATGAAATTTCTCTGCGAGAATTTTGCCCCACGTAACGGCAACGTAGACTTGTTACTAGTCTATGATTGCTCTGAAGTATTCGGTATGTTCTAAAATAAAAATCAGCGTGAGGTTCTAAACGGGATAGAATGTGCGAATGTTTTGTTTATAGCGCAGAAACCGTAGTCCAATCAGTATTTCGTGAGAAGCCCCACAAATCAATATCGTTCACCCTGAACGTTCACGAATGAACAAATTATCAGCGAAGCGCTACAAGGCTCAATCGTGAATCAAATAGTCTCAATGTCGTGAATTGAGAGACTTTACAACTTACTACACATGTGATATCTTATCAATTACCGGCTTTACCCACGTTGCATTGTTTTGTATTATTGTATATCGTGTCTAGACTACGTTTGAATACCGGGGGGTCAGGTTGTGACGTAGAAGATAAAGAGTACTGACACATTTCAACTCGATAACAGAATACTGACGAAATTTAATCATGCGTGCAAATCAGAACTTTAGTGATTCTTCTGATATTTCCTAGAATTTACATCTTTTTAATTTTTGGAAATATTTCATTATATTTGATTATGATTTCTTTATACGTGTGTTCAAAGCGTTTACTAAACAGACTTTAACATCATCAACATTTTTCTGTGAGTGATTCGTGAGAATTCAACTGTTTCCATAACAACCTTACGATCTCCAAGAATAATCATATTTACGAGTTTTGCATTAATGATCACTCTTCTTCATACATTCTTCTTCTAACGTGTATATTTTGTGACAATTAATAACGTAAAGTATTTCAATCACATAAAATAGCTTACCAGGTGGCTATTTGTTTGAGAAATTAATACAATACATCTCACGAACGTTTCTTATAAGCGAGATCGCATAGCGTCTTAATGTTTTTAAACATTTAATGGGAAGTTTTTCTTGTCGTGTGTGACTCGTTTCTGTCTGGTCATTACAATATGATGTTTAATAAATAAAACAAACTCAAATATACTTACAGGTATCTCCAATTCAGGGAAAGCTTCCTCGCCATCACTTTCATAGTCACTGGGAACATAGTTGAAGCTTTTCGGAGTACCCTCTGGCTCCTGTTAAAAAAGAAGAAAATTGTTTAATTGGAGCTATTACGATAGTTAAACAGTAAATAAATTTTAATCGTGATTCAGAAAATCCGTGCCAATAAAATTAACTGATTATAGAAGTTATTAAAAACATCGTTGATATTAAATTGAGGTCAAAACGTTTCTTATTTACGTACTACTGGCCCTTGACTCTGTAACACTCATCAGTAGTTATTATTTTGCTCTATAGAGGTTAATCAATGGTATCCTTCATTAATTCATCTATTATACAATTTAAACGTCATGTCTGGATGCTAAAGCGGAGTAATATAAAATGTGATGTCATAAGTTTTTTATAATATTCTTATTTTTGAAGCTGTAGGTACAAAATAACGGGTCTTCCTATACCAGCAAAATCAAGAGACAGAATTTTGGCGCTTAAATATAATGTCGCAATATTTAATAATCGAGAACACATTCACAGGCAAAGTTTAGTATAGTATAAAGGTTTAATGTAGCATAAATTATAGTTATGTTCCTTCCTGATGTGTATAAAAAACCAAACTACGCTTCATTGCGTCGATTACTTTATTGATATGAAGGGCATCTCTGAGACCAGCAGTACCTTATTTTCGTGACAAATATAGACCTATATTTGTATATAAATGTATGTATATGTAGTGAGAAGTTTAAACCTCAACCTTAGTTAAATTATTATTAATACCAGTGATTTCCTCTATACCGTTGTATTTTATTTTAAGATCACTGTTGTTTCCTCATGCTGGCCTGAATTCAACTTTAGTTTATACTTAGCAAATAAAATGAATATAAAGTCCTTAATTTTGTAAACATGGTTATCCTTTTACATAATTAGTTACCGAGATTTCCGGGGACAATTATTCTGAAATTTTATTTATGCAATAGCTTTTACGATACACGTCTTATGAATAGCCTTGTGAGCACTAAGCAAGTATAGCTACTGCTATAACGTGTGTCCAAGATTTCTAAATCAATTCAATACAAAAGTCTAAATCTCTTTCAAAAAATTGTATGATTTACGTCTCTTGCATGTTTTGTTTCTTACCTGAGCGGATGGCAAAGTTTCAACAAGGGCGGGCTCTTCATCAAGCGCAGTAGAAGTGCCGGCTAAGCGCGCACGGGTCAGGTTCCACAAACGGCGCAGAGCCAAGGGAGTCTCTTCTACTTGAAGTTCCATGGCGGGGCTAGCGAGCATTTTGAGTCTTGACAGTCTTCAATTACCTAGCAATGGACATTGTTTTATTATTATTTATCTTTGACATTACTGCGGAGTCAGGGGTAATTCCATTTACCATGAAAGTCAAGCTACTTTCTATATCACTGATGATATTTGATTTTAAACTGGGATTTCATAAATAAGCTGAAAGCGTTAAAGATACTTTGAAAAAGTTCGCAAGAATTAAAAAGGAAAAGAAAATTCTAAATAATTAATCCACACCAAGTCTCTATTGCTAATTAATAAATGATTATGGTGATAAATGCATTAATGCATGAATACGTAATAAATACGTGTTGAAATCCTAAATATTGCGTCTCTACAATTCTAGTAGTTTGCTAGAGCATTCCTCATAACGACGTAGAGTTTATTTGTTAGCTATATTTAATTTGCAATAAAAGCTTGCCTAGGAAATGACCTACACGTTAAATTTTGTTTCCTTATCACCGAGGTTAAAGACTTCTCGAGAAATATCCGA
>LGAG01000707.1:83804-97258 GCA_001278395.1 Lerema accius | reverse complement strand
TCTTCCACTTGAAGTTCCATGGCGGGGCTAGCGAGCATCTTGAGTCTTGACAATCTTCAATTACCTAGCAATGGACATTATTTTATTATTATTTATCTTTGACATTACTGCGGAGTCAGGGGTAATTCCATTTACCATGAAAGTCAAGCTACTTTCTATATCACTGATGATATTTGATTTTAAACTGGAATTTCATAAATAAGCTGAGCTTAAAGATACTTTAATAAAGTATCACAAGAATTAAAAAGCAAAACAAAATTCTAAATAATTAATCCACACCCAGTCTCTATTATATTGCTAATTAATAAATGATTATGGTGATAAATGATTTAATGCATGAATACGTAATAAATACGTGTTGACTTGAAATCCTAAATATTGCGTCTCTACAATTCTAGTAGTTTGCTAGAGTACCTATTCCTCATAACGACGTAGAGTTTATTTGTAAGCTATATTGAATTTGCAATAAAAGCTTGCCTAGGAAATGACCTACACGTTAAATTTTGTTTCCTTATCACCGAGGTCAAAGACTTCTCGAGAAATATCCGAATCTCCAAAAAGTCAGCGCATATAACTACCAAAATATTATTACGCTACTGACGTTTATATACATAAACGACAATAAAAATAAGATACGTGCCACAATAAATTTTCCCAATCTAATCACAATTAGTAGGAAAAATGCCAATATAGTTAATTGGATTCTTTACGCACGGACGAAATATCTTTGATTGTGCACGTGCCAATTTATTACAATATAAAATATGGAATGAACCTCATACCAAACTCTTATCTAGCACACCGAGACAAATTTCCTCATACCTACAGTAGGTAACCCACTACATGATTACGCTGTCCGTTACATTTATAAACTGTTCATAATTTCAAATTGAATTTCAAAGAAATGTGACAATATTTCCTAAATTATTTAGAGAAATAAACGGAAATACATATTAATAATTAATTTTTACACTGGAGACGTCTTATTAAATACAAAGAAAGAACTTACTAGAGTAAGTACAGATTAAAAAGACTTTCTATTTCTCAAATTCCAACGGAATTAAGACCCCTAGCCTTTCAATAAAATTATTATTTTTAAGTTGATAAAATCGCAGCAAAATTTAATTCAGATTTGCTATAAAATTACTCTTTATAATATTGCTCATTCAACTGAATAGGTATAATAAAGATGATTAAACGATACGGTTTTCTGTTCAGTCTTCATAAAATCGAAACCATTTGATCTCACTGAATTGTGTTTAAACAGGTGACAAGAACTCTGTAGTTGAAGGTTAAGGGTGCCTTAAAGCAGGTAAAGGTTGCTTCGTGTAAAAAATATGGCCCCGAAAAATGTGTGCTAAAGGTACAAAAAATAAGACCCTTCCTGGAATTGTTTGGTGTGAATAGAATACAGAAAACAGGTACTTTTGTACTAAAAGTATGCCAGTAACTCAATACAATAACACAAATTTTACTTAGGTAGTCTGTAAAAGGAAAGTTAAGGCCTTCACTAAAAATATTTGTTTAATCACTTCAAACCGGATTGACTCTTGAGAAGTTATACCAGGAATGTCATTTTATGGCGAAGATATGAAAACTAGTACATCAGTATTGAATTTTTTAACAATTATTCAACGGTTAAAGTTATAACGATATTATTTCTATATTATTCGAAATAATCTTCACTAACTCTACAAAATTTTCTTTATTCTTTGCTCTTTCAATCCTTGTCATTTATCTTCATAATTATTTAATTTTACGATGCAGAAAAATCGAAAAATCAATGCTGTATCAAAAATTCCATGTAACTTCATCCATGCATGACGCATAAGTTAACGATTACTTATTAATAAACTCGAGTCGAGTGCGCCGACGTCCCAGAATAGGATCAATAAATACTAGTGGGTTCTCGAAGATTAAAAAAAATTAATCACTTTCTAATCGAATTTAATGGCTACTGGTAATGCACAATTAATTTCATAATTCAATATCCTGAACCCTTTTGATACTTTACAGCTAGCTGTTTGATAATTCAAAATACGGTACATTTTCTAATATTCTCACGTTTTAGTTGCAACATTCTAACGTCACGAGAGAAAGCAGTCGTCGGTTCGCTGCACTTTAGGAAATGTCGGCCATTTGCAGCGCACACCTAACAAGGCATGCTAGCGGACCTCAAGAAAATATTTTACTAGAACTTCCGAAGTAAAAAAAAAATTTAAAAGACGAATTCACGTGTAAGCATGCAAGCTGTTACGGTTAATAAGTATTATTTGTAACCCAAAATCTTACCTCGTCCTAATGAATTTCAAAAATCTGTAGATGTTTGATGATTTATGCTGGATATTCTAGAAACACGCAGAGGACTATCTGACTGTGTAATAGAATAATACTTAGAAATTTCTGTAATAGAAAAAGTTGTCACAATCCAGCGGATTTGTCACACGGGAAGTTCAGCAAGCGTTCTGCAGCACAGCTCGTACTCAACTGAGGGTTGACACACCGATGGAAGTATTTTAAACTTGAGTAATCGGTGAACCCCTGGTCGTGATCGCATAGAAGAGAAGGATGAAGCTATTGCATGTGAGCGAGATGGGTATATTAGCACGCAGGGACCGCGTGCTCACACACACATTGAACAAAAGTTACGCATGCGTCCGTGCTATTGAATACGTCTCAAAACGTCGAGGTCGACGTCACTGGCCTCTTTTCAGTACTAACTTACGAAGTTCAGACGATATCCTTGCATAGAGATGCCGAAATACTACAAATTACAAACAAATAATTCAATCATCGATTTCTTTTCCTGTGGAAAAATTAAACTTTACAAATAAAAATACTTTGCCTAGAGCAAAACAATTGACGTAACAGGATTAATTTTACGATAGTGCACTGCTTCAAACAGTTTTTACTGCTTTCATCAAATGCTTTTAAAAAGATTAGTTAGTTTAACATTATTTCAGAGCATTTTTCCACGGACGTATTATGTTTGTGTACCGTACTTTTCCTTTAATATAATTGCACTTTCCAATTAAATTAGATAAAATTAATTAAGTGATAAGTATAGATTTATTTCCTTTTCTGCCACACGCCCACATCTACATCAATATAATTATTTAGATAATTTACGTAGTTATTCCATTATGTAAACTATCACACCGCACTGATATAAACATTTAACACTTTTAAACACCATAACCTACACTCACTTAAACATCAAAATCTCTTCCTAAAAATACTAGAATTAGACTATGTAATACTTGGAATATTTCCTAACAAAATGAGTGCTTGCTCTGAATTTCAAGTCATATGAATAAAATATTGTTGTGGAATTTTCCACGTACTCAGTGACTTCAGAATTAGGCAACAAGCTGATAATATACTTAACATGCTGCCAATCAACATTATTACAAGGCATTAAAAAACAAAACAAAATTTTGAAAGGAATTCTTATAGCACCGACAATTTTTAAAACACGTGATTTCACTTTCTCAAGGTATGGAACAATTCGTTTAGGCTATTGATTTATACTATACCTAACTAGTTTTCTGTTTATGCATTATAAGAGTAAATACCTACTTCTCTTCGATCATTACTTAGAAGTAAAAAAAAATACTCTAATGACCTACTCCTTATTAGTAATTAGTGAAAGTACCGTTGTAGTCTTAACGATCGCATACTTAAAGGTATATCATACTGCTGCTAATAATGATGATATTTAACAATAAGATCCTTCTAAAGCTATTAATAACGTTAATGATTTAGTGTTCATTAATACTTATTAAATTTTCCTTTAAAATAATCTTATTGCAGCGCTCTTAGCCAAACGGTTTGTCGAGTGATTGACCCAGATAAATAAAGTAATGGCGGGCGCGATCACCGATCTTGCAGCTTGGAGAGGTGACAAAATAATTATTTGCTTTCAAAAACAGTTTTTAAAATGCACGTTTAGCCATCAGGCCTAAACCGTACCGTTTCTTAACCGTTTAGTCATCATTGTTATCGTTAAATTTAATAAGTCGTTAAGCCATATCGGATTCGTTTAAGTAGCCTTAAACTTCTAATTGAGCTTCTAACTTCTCTGCTAATCCGCCCTATAAAGGAGGATTATATCAAAGCCCATTAAGTATGCCATTAAAAAAACATCTATCTCAATTTACTCAGCATTAAGAACTCATCATTATGAATCAGGATTGGTTCCTTCTTGTGTCCTTTCTATAGTCAAAAGCTTTCGTATGCAGTTGATGCTCAATTGCATAGATATTATACAGAGTGAAACTGTTTTGTTTTCCGACTACATGTTCATGTAGATGGTTCTTGCATGTTTTGAATATTTCATCAATGACAGATTCATAGATAACATTACCCGCAGTTACAGACTTCTATGTGTCTAGTGTACCATCTAGATAAGATAACGCTATGTATAATGTGTTATCTTTGAACTTTGGTATCTCACGGTTTTTACGATGCACTAATAACACTACTTTTAAATTCTTTGTTTGTTTAATTATGTAAACCGATAAGGTTCTCGTTAGTTTAGTGTGCTTAGTTTTATCCAGATAATTTCGCACATTCGCGTGGTTACGGGTGATATCTAGGGAAAAGTAGTAAAACCAGTTACATAATCATGTCTGGGCAAAGTATTCCTTTAGCTCACTTAAGTATTGACTTAGACTTTCCATTCAATTTAATACTGTCATATTTAAAGTTTAACGCACATCATGATGCAAAAGTAGGTGTTAGGTATTAAACGTTTTCCTCTTTGGATTTCAATGTAATTTGCAGATAAAAAAGGGTCTTCTTAAAAGTGGTATTCTATCTGACTCCAAATAGCAATTAGTTTGTTTCACAATTTCACAGTAGATGCATTTGAGCATCAACTAAGAGTCCTCTTCTAATTGACTTTATGCAAAGCAAATGTCAACAGTTTACTTTGTAACGTCTTGTGCAAGGATTTCGAATGCGGAAGTATCCATGTCACAGCTGTTTTATCACTGAGAAACTTGCACAATAATAAAATGCCACGTAGTTTTAATGTGTAGGACAGAGTAGGGCGAAGCAGTGATAACCGTTTGAACTTCAATTTCCCGAAGGTCTAAGCCGAGGTCTAGGGGAGAAATGGATGTTTGTTTCAATGTTGCATATTTTTTGATACACCTGACTACCTACCTATTTATTATTACTTGCTTTGATGAGGAAAATCTTCACAACGAAACTGAGCTTAGTGTTTCCCACTACCTAAGTCTTAAACGGTTGATAGTCTGCACTGCTCCTAACCAACGCATTGAATGTCAGGACACTTTTCCTCAATCCATCTTACGGAAATAACAAAAGAGAAGTAGAAATAAGTATTAGATATTTTAACTTTTTATAAGTTGTCAGATAATTTTATTGATAATTAATGAGTGATAATTTTAATAACCGTATTAATGAGAAGTAAGAAAATTTAAGAGTTAACAGAAATAGTTGTAAATCCTGGCATCGAGTGACCCAATCAAAAGAAGACGCGTTTTGTAATAAGAGGGGTCGGTTACCCCTAGTAACAAAAACTTTTCAATGCTTCCGTATTCCGCAGGATGTTTCCATAGAGCCATCGGTACGAATTATTATAACAGTGTTTAAGCTATGTCGGAAGTCTTCGGCCGACGTATAAACTTCCGACACTGGAGATGGTGAATAACAAAATTTATCTAGTAGCAAAGGGCATATTTCCTACAAAAATAGCGTTTAATAAAAAAAAATAACAATTCCAATACAAGTTAAATTGTTAAGATTAATATTAATTACAGTGTGTAACTTATACTTAATTGATTACATATTCATTGATTACCTTATATAATATATAATAGAAAATAAAACCGCAAGAAACCGCAACTAAATCATACGACATTCATCGCCACAACGTAACTCGACTCTACATTTACGTGAACTCATCATTTCCCTGGCTAAATATAGATATTACCGTAGTCAGTACATTTGTATTTCAAAATTTCAGTTACGTATACATAATAGATTATGTATAAAGATATAACATTATATTAAAGCGTTTGATTTCTGTGCATGAACCTAGCATTACTGTAGAAAGCGTTTCCAAAACTGTGGATCCTGCAAGATAGGTATGGTAGAGTAGGAAAAAATACTTTTATTATGATAATAGTTTGGTTAACGTAAGAACCATTGTTGTAAAGCAACATTCAGTAAACTAGCGACTTCACCGTGTTCACAAAAATATCAATAACCTGACTATAAATTATGATTTACGATACGAGGTTAACTGCCAGGCATTTTTTAATGAAATTCATAAAACTCCTGCAAAATACCGAATAGCCGAATACAGACGGTCGTAGGGAGGTGAAGAATGTATTTCTTGGAGAAACACGAGTGTAGGCTACGTTTCGTATAGGCATATATGTATAATTGAGTACAGCACTAGACATTTCTCGAAGCGAAAGACGTTCTATTCCCACATATGCAATACTCAGGAAAGAGGTACAATTACTGATAACATACGCGTAAATCTGCAGGTGTAAGGTGTCTATGTAATTGACACCCGATTGTTCTTGGAAGGTAGTGTTTTATAAACACCTTTGGGTCTTTACTAAGACAAATAGTCTCAGCAAATAAAATGATTTTTGCCATTGCATTGTTGATAATATTTGTCATAGTAAGTTGTTTTTACATATTTTATATGCATTGTTCCGAAATTTTTATTTATTTAAATGATACTTATATCAAATGTCAAAATGCGATATGGCTGGACGAAACTTTCTTTATTATGTTAGACAAAATATTGTACCTACGAAGCAACTACTCATAATTTGCACACGCGAAGGCCAATGACCTAACAGCCAAAGATCTTTAAATAAATTATTTTCAATGAAATTTCGCACGCAACTGAAAACGATTACGACCGCGCCCAATTCGACAAAAAAGCGTAATTTTTTTCTTTATACGTTTAACATGACATGTACTAATTCAATATGTTTTCTTTGGAATAACAAGTTTTTTTTATTGTTTCATTTTACTTTTTTCCTAAGGCTTCGTAAATAATTCATTAAAATTATAGTAACGGAAACACGGAGGGATAGGAATAACATCAAGAGCAGTTGACAAAAAATTCAAAATAATTATTTTTGTATTAAAATAATAAAAACGAATTAACTACAGGACTTGATTATAGTACTATTGCAGTATATTCCATTAATTTATGATGAATGACATGACCTACTATTAAATAGGTAAATCTTCTCAAATATAAAAAGGTATGGCTTGCGTATAAAACGGCATCACCATTAAAGGCATCAACAATACTCTTGCGTTGTTTGCCAATAAGTTAGTTTAGGACGCGCTTCTTTGGTTCTCCGACATAAAGTTAGCATATTGACGTCCAAACAGCATATCAAACTCTGGAAAGAAACATTTTATAGAAGGTTTGTCAAAAGAATTTTGTTTGTTTACGGAAACTATTCGAAGGGCAATATAATTCATACATCGTCGGCGTGGTTCCTCACACTAAACAATTTTATTCCTTGCATACCTGAGTTATTTTGAAACTGGTGACATTGAACAATATTCCCAGTGCAATCAGATGGTTTGAGTTCACATATTAAAAATAAATTTGAAAAGGGCTAAGAGACAAAATAAATCCACGTTTGTTTTGCGTGATATGATAAACACAGCGTGGTTGAAATATTTTTTGTATGATCCACGGAATAGTTTATTATAACTGATTTGTAGGTACCTAAATCTTGCGAGGCCTATTTATATCAGTTTTAATACAAACCAGTGCTAAAGAAAACATGGAAAATTTAACGCTACTATCAGTAACAACTTAAAGCTATTTATATGAAATAATAATCCACCTTAAACAATATCTAATTTATTAGATTAGGTACCTACCTACCAAGCATAGATTACAAAGAAAACTGAGCTTACTTAGATTCAAGTTAAATACCTACATCAGTATACATAGATACCTATTAATAATATACAAATTAATTATGTGTAAAAAATTAATTGTGTTGCAAATAGATTATGTGTAACTATTGATTGTTTCAGGGGTGCAGTGGCACGTGTAGGTACCTAACATAATGCAAATTGAAAGATACTTTTATTTTAATTTTAAACATACATACTTTCACACGTAGGCGTTATAATAATACCTACTAATGTTAGCTGACATACGTGGTATCGACCAAGGAGGCAGTTGCGGACCCTTTTATTACCTACTCGTATTTGCTCTCCACAACTGTTCTCCAAAACATAAATGCTATTTAAGTAAAATATGCGTCCCATAAATTATCATAAAAATAAAACTTCGAGAAGGAAGGCAGGTATATGCATTGATAAATATTTCATAAAGCTTAGAATATTTATTCACCGTACTCCCGCAACGATCTTGTTTTTTTACTCTGCTGTCAAAAACATTAATTCAAAACAACATTACTATTATGAATTACTTTGAATAAAAGGTCGTATCAAAAGATATGAAAAGTACTGTCTCGAAACTCCCGCAAGGACGACAGCTATTTAAAAATAACTATTGGGGCGGCCTGTTTAGCATTCCTTCCAAAAGTGTACATAGTGAAACGCTGTTCATCGGTGCTCCTAATCTTGCAGAATTATTGTAATCTAAGTAGGTACATGATGCTGACAAAGTACACTAACAGTGATATAACGTATCTACGTAGCTAATAATTGTAAAATCACGGTCTCTACGACTGATCGTTGAACATGAGACTATAATAAAAGATAATGAGACTACGTGTTGACGAAACGTTTAGACGCTCTTTTCTAAGTACTTATGTAGACGTAAACCGATTTGAACTAAATTTATCTGAACTATCATGAATTATCTCAGTATTTCTATCAAATTAGCATCTTACTACACCTTGTGCAATACGTGAATAACCATTTCGTACCTATTTTTTTACGTCATTAAGCGAAAAGTGGCGAAAACGGTTAAAAGGGACCATGTGTTAACGAGCGGAAACTGCCATCCATAAACGTGAAAAAAATCATTGACAAATTGTTGTTAATTTAATTCTACTAAATACAATAAAACCCTATCTAATACAAATAAGTAGGTACCCACTAGTCCTACATACCTACAGACATTTTCACCATTTTATCGATGCTTAAATAATAATCGTCAATTGATAATGAAATAGTCAATATCCTAATTGGATGTTTACTTATTTACGTCAATGCCCCGTAAATTACTTTTGTAATTGGGTTTATCTGTTACTGTTTATACATAACCATTGGATAATCCTAATTATTAATAGCAAATGAAGCGTGCAGTCTGCCCTGATTCATAATTTGTGATAAGAAATGCACTTGGAACTTTTATCGGTAATACTTATCATAAGGTAATTAATTCTGGTGATATATTGATATTGTAGAAAGCACCGACCACTTTTAAATTACCTACGCGAAAGCTTTAATTCCTAATTAAGTGCTAATGATTATAGGTACCTAAGCTATATTTCTTAGAACGTTTTTATTAATATTTTTTAATTATCTGAACTGTAATTATTAAAATACTTTTGATTTATAATCCCTACATAGGCCCACGAAAATATGGTATTAAAACTTTATCTGTATTAACTAATTAGAGTATTTACCAACCATCGCTTGTAAAACATACACTGTGAGGAATTAGTGGAATTAAACACAATTTAACAATGTTATTAAACATTTATTTAAATAAATAAAATAAATAGTTGAAACAAAATAATGTTATTCTTACATAAGGTATAAAAATTACGTTACGGTAATAAATTAATTAGTTTACCTAGTCCTTAAAATATCTTAAACTATTCGGAAACAAACGTGTTCATACATTTCATAGCTTATGTAAATAATGAACGAATGTAAAACGTGTAAACCTTACCTTATTTACAAAAGAATTAACTTTATTTTCTCATGTTACATCAGATCGTTATATTGTTTGTGTTAAAATACTATATTATGCCAAAATGTTTAACTTTAGTAGTACATTATAAAATCTACTAACAGCAACAATTCAAGAGAAGCAAAATCTTGTAACGTGCGTCCATAAATAATTCGAATATCCTATATATACCACTTATCTTATATTGTGAATATATGTGTTTGAGTGTTTGTGCGCGCACGTGCGTACTTGCGTGCGTGCGAGCGCGCGCGTTTGTTTGTGTGTGTGTGTAAGAGAGAGAAAGAGAGAGAGAGAGAGAGAGAGTGGTGTGTGTGTGTGTGTGTGAGAGAGAGAGAGAGAGAGAGAGTGGTGTGTGTATGTGTGTGTGAGTGTGGGTGTGTACGTATTTCTTTGTTAGTATATCCCATACGTGCATATTATACATCCCATATAAACATTTCCTGCAACATTCCCAAAGACTGTGCCTGTGTGTCGCCGGTCGCAGTCAAGTCCATAGTGACGTATCGAGCTGCTTGTAAGATCTTTAGGCAGGATGAGTTCTCAGGAGCCAGTTTGTAATACAGTTGATTGAGTAGGGACTTGGCGCAGTCGAAGTGAAACACTAGAGGGTCGAGTATATCTGTGAGGTCTGACTGTTTGAGTAAACAGCAAAGGTGGGCTAATGTGACGCATAACTGTAAAAGTAAAATTGTATTTATTTACTTACAAATATCTAGAAACGAAAAATACACACGATAAAGCAATGAGAATATTAACGCTAACACACAAACGTCGATTATCGCCGTGACCATGATCCTTGCATTAGATCAAAATATCTGTGTTAAATCGGTTGTATGAATACATACTCGTTATAGTTTTAAAATGTTTAGTGTCTTCAAACCCACCTGTTCTATAAGATTATCCTTATGCTTGTATTCGGTAAAATCATCGACATTGGCAGCATTCTCCATGGCGGCCAGCACGCCGCGCCACACGATTGCATAGTGCGTGTCGTAGTGCGTACGCGCCGCACACGCACGCAATGCTACGGACGCGTTGATACGCACTTTTAAGTTTTTACACTCTGATGCTAATGTACAGAGACTTGAGAATACTTTTCCCTGTTGAAAATAGAGAATTGATGTATTGTTAATGGTATCTTCAGGGCGACTTAAGGTGCACGGGATACTTAAATAAACAATTCAAAATTTAAAGTCAGTTTTTGATTCCATTGGTAAAGATAGATGCAAGGATACAAAAATATCACATGCAACTGTATAGACTTTATAAAATTTTAAAGAATTAAAAATACAACTGCTCTTTCTAATCTGTCTTAATAGTCTACTAATTACCTCCACATAATACAAAAATATCTCGGTACCATATATACTAGATTCTAGAAAAACGTGCAAATAATTTTGTAAGCAATTTACATGTAATTGGTTCATTTAAAAATATGTATTTAACATTGTGTAGAAACAGTAAGTCATAAAATGCTTCATTACCGAACAAATTAAAAGTAAGACATCATGACATACCTGCCATCCGTTGACGCAGGTAAAAAGATTTTCATTCTTCATAGCATTTCCTAGAGCATAGCAAGCGTTCCATCGTACTTTCATATTAGACACCTTGCACGCGCAGTCCAAAAGCTTCTCTATTGCCACCTCACATAAGTTCTTCATTTGCGTGCTACGTATCAGATTTTCATTCTTTATCAATCGGAGGAAATTGCCAAGACCGCGAGTAGCACTCATTTTTACCTACAATAATGCAATCAAAGAGCTATGAAATGCGTAAAATCAATTAGATATTGGACTTTCAATGCCATGGACTTTGAAGTCACACAATGCTGAATAGTATGACATAAATAATTATGTTATTTACCATTTGGAGTGAAGACATTTATGGGTCATATATGTTACGTCTAGATCTTGATTATAGACGACAACAAATGAGTCTAGGTTCTAGAAATTACAGATATGATCCATAAAAGGAAAGTCGTTTAGCTATCGTAAATTTCACATAGTAGTTCTTGCCATTACCCCGATATATTTATTCAGTATAATTAAGGATACAAATTCCGTATAGTTTAAGATAGATGTACACGTAGTTGGCACCTTTAACTGAGCTGTGTTGTATATAAACAGGGACAGTATATTTTCAATAACAGAATATTACGAAAACAAGATATTTGTGAGTCTACTTATCTAGACGTATACCAGTCCAAACCAAAATTTAAACTGGTTTGTATTTAATAATTTTCTTACAGACGACATAATATTTTTTACTAAATCTGAACCCTATGTCCTATGCGTAAAGACACAGAATTGTTTAAAGTTAGACACGTGTAAGTAATTAGTTCACCTTATCATTGTCGTTGGCGCACTGCACGCTGACCTCTAACAAGCGTAGTATCAGGTCATCGTCGATACAGTCGATATCCGGTTCATCCCTGTAAAGAGTAGTTTAATAAACAAATATCTCAAAATAGAACGAGTCATTGTTATGATATTTTTTATCGTATTATTTTTCCGTAAGCATGTTTATTTTGATACAATATTACAAGAGCAAAAGTTGTTAGGCTAAACAGAAGTTTTTGAAGAGGTGCTTAAAGTTTAACCTAAATCATAGTTCGAAAGAAAGGCATTCAGCAGAAACTGTTATTATCAGCTCAGTCACAGTGATGAAGTAATACATAAATTTTACATTTACGAGGATAAAAAAAAGATGAAGAAAAGGTCCTATTGGATTAAATTTGTGCGATGTTATAGCATACGGTCTATATTTGCGTAGCATAAACTTACATGTTCAATACAAGTGCATCGCTGAGGTTGCCGAGCGCCCAGGCCGCTTTCGTCTTTATCATCGCTACCGGTTCTGCTAGCGCACGCAGTATGTTCTCGCCACAGTCGCTTACGAAACATATGTCCTATTAACAAACAAATAAGACCTATTTTTTATTAATATAATTATGTTTTTATTTGCGAGCCATTCGCCAAATTATTTATGAACTGTTAAGGACCTAGAAGCGAGGGTTCCATAGTCATCGAATTGAAATTGCACCCGACATTTTTTGAACGCGTCGTTGACGGACGTGTGTATCAATAGACACGCGTATAAAAAACACGTGTTATACATTGCCCATATATAAATTGTGTGCAAGAAATATCACCTCGCCTGACGGGAAATTTCCCGTTACGAAATACGGACTTTACTATTGTTAGGCCACATGGCCAAAGTCCTGAGAAGTGTTTGGGTCAGTATACACCCCTATCCGGGATGGTCTGACATAACTATGGCGGCTGGCCGACATAGTACGCTGCAAATCCTTTTCCTATAATTTCCCAGAGACACACAAGAAAAAATTTAGCACCTAAACCCATACTGAGGTATCATATCTAACCTCTATACCTCGTTTTTTTCGTTGTGATATAAAAGGTAAACAATCTTACAGTGTCTTTTTTATGTAATTATCGATTTAAAAATAAGACAGACACAAATAAAAAAAAACTATAGAATAAACAATAATTTAATGTTACAATAAATTTCTGTATAC
>LGAG01000707.1:23481-67534 GCA_001278395.1 Lerema accius | reverse complement strand
CGTAATGTCCATTTTTCAAAAAGTCTGTCCTGTAACTATGATATTAATCTGTTATTATTTCTTTTAGTTAATATTTTTAATTATAGTCATAACTAGGTCATTTGGAGGACAAGCGGAGACATATTGAGGCCTATTGAAAAGGGCTACAAGTAAAGCAACGGCAGATGTTTAGCTATTTACACGAAAAATATATACTGATACATTGATAATGCATCCAAATACTACCTAACCTTTATTCTGTTCTTAAACTTATTACTTTATTTCTGAAAGAAAAAGCGGTTTTTGTGAAAATTTAAGCATAATGTCAATATACATCACTTGAACATGAAAATCAAAATAATTATCTAATATTCGTTTCAAGGTTCCCATAAATCTACGTACTACATAGGACAAGTCTAAAAAAAGACTAATTTAAAACTTCTGAGTAAAGGCGAGACATAAAATATACATTGTTCATCTATCCATCAATATAAGCCCTATCGCTTATTATCTACACATAATGCAGGTAAGTATACGCTTAATTTTGCTGACAGTATGTGTTAAAAATACATTGCATTTAAAAAATAAAACAATACCCACACTCCCATACGTTTAATACACCGTTTACACAAAAATGTCACACACGTCAGATGGAGCCCCGGACAAGTTGTCCATAGTTTGACATATGAGTTATGGACGAATTTCCATTGGACTATAGAATGGGTCCACAACTATTGATGGATAGCAATGACATTTTATACTACAGATGCGTGTATGCCATAGCGCATTGCTTGAAGACATCAAAATACTTCAACTGTTCCCCTTTTTTCTTACAAGTAAGAACGAGACGGCAAACAATTGCCGTAAAGACGATAAGGATACATGCGGCGCGGGACCGTTTTTTGGCTGTTTAGTAAGAACTTAACACATCTATAGTATAAAATATCATTAATAGACAATTACCCTTCGCCAACGACACCTACATCTAAACTATTAATTACGTCATAAGCACTGGAAAAATGGACATTACACGTCATTCACAAGTGGCACGTCAAGTTCAAACTCAGTGACCGTGGCCGTGTCCGTGGCCCATGACGTCACTGGGCCGGTTGCCGTCCGCCGAGCCGTCGCCGGGCCGGTTGCCGTCCGCCGTGTCGTCGTTGTTGTTGTCGTGCGCGTTCCGCGACTCTAATTGCTGCTGCCACATCGACGCGTAGAACCCGCCTTGTGCTAGTAGTGTTTCGTGGCTGGAAAAATGTATTTATTTTAAAATTCTTAGGCGGCAGAGGATAAATAAAGTATTCGAAGGGGTAGAGTTCGAGTTTAAAAATTCCAAAATCTTACTTTGGGGTCAAAGAAATTTCACTGATTATGACGTATTTTTTCCAGAATAAAATTGCAAAAAAGTGGATTTAAAAAAAATTTAAATAATTTTTTTTTAAATCATTTAAATTTTAGAAAATTATTCAGATTTTTTAAAATGAAACCAATGCATTTAACACGTGAGATTCATTACATGATATGAGATCTTGTACATATTATGTTAGTACATAATTAGATAGAAAAATATCAAAATAATGAATTTGACATGATGATCAAACTATTATATCAAACTATACTCACTTTCCTCTCTCAATAATTTCTCCGTCTTTAAGAACTAGTATCTCGTCGGCGTGGACGATGGTCGACAGCCGATGCGCTATTATGAGTGTTGTTCGATTAGCGCACACCCTTGCGAGCGCCGCCTGAAATTATAATAATAAATCATTTATTGCCTTAAGAAAATAAAAAAATTAAGTACAACAGATAATAATAAATTATTTATTAATTTTATTATCACCCAACATATATATAAATCAATGTAATATAACAAAGGTTCAGATTTAGCTAGGACGGGATAACAGACCAGTCAGGTAAAAATACGAACATCGTTAAATATTTATAACATTAATATGTTAATACTCCTACGAACCTACAATACTTTTTAAAACTGATAAAAAGATTTTTTTTTCACATATCATAGTAGATACCTGTATATTTCTCTCGGTGTTCGTATCTAGAGCCGACGTGGCTTCGTCAAGGAGTACTATTGCTGGGTCCTTGAGCAGAGTCCTTGCTATAGCTATCCTCTGCTTCTCTCCACCACTCAGTCGAAGACCTCTCTCACCAACCTGTTACAATAGTATAACATAAAAATAATTTTCGTATATAACGAGGCAAATAAACTCATTATGCTATGTATTTATAAAGTGGAAAGAAGTAATTTTAAATATATTTTTATTTACTTTACAACTGTAGCTTGAGTACAAAATTTGCAAATTGACGTAGATTTTTATAATGTTACATTAGGCTGTGTTTATATTAAAGTGTAATAATTACCTGGGTGTCATAAGCATCTGGGAATGTTAGTATTCTGTCATGAATATCAGCATTCTTCGCTGCTGATATGATATCGGCGGGAGGTGCATTCAAACGTCCGTATTGGATGTTATACCTGCAATAAATACAGAACAAAAATGTAAATCTCATTAAAAATATTTTTTTATATAATTTATCACAATCATTAAAAATATTAACACAATATAACCTATTATTTGTTATCACGTAGACGACGGGTATCTGGAGCAGTTATTTCTTAAAAACGTTAAAGTAAAAGATTACTTTAACTCAAAACCAAACTCTAGCGCTTAATTTCAGTAGAATTAAAAAATTAATTTCACAACCCCTATGTCATCGGAACCCCTAGGCAAGAGGCTCCACGTGCCTATTCAACCTTCGGGGTTCCCATGTCGTCGGGACCCCAAAACGTCGGGTCCTGCTATTTTAATAAAGACAAAACTCCATACTGTTCTTTTACCAGACACATCCATGTCGCCGGTACCCCCATAATAACCGGGACCCACGCCAATATAATAATCTCTAAACTCTCTACAACTCACCGGACGGTATTATTGAACAGCACAGTATCTTGCGGCACCACGCCGATGTTGGCTCGCAGCGAAGCTTGCGTCACTGTGCGCACGTCCTGCCCGTCCACCAGCACGGCGCCCTCATTCACGTCGTAGAACCTGAACAACAGCCGCATCACCGTCGACTTGCCCGCGCCGCTCGGACCCACCTGAAAATCAGCATGATAATGATGCAAATTAAATATGTATATTTTAATGAGAGTAGATGTAAAATTATGAAATCTGTATTTTTACCAGCAACAGAAAGAAGGTTGTTTTGGAGCGTATGTATGTAAGTCCATTTCTTTGGCACACGCTACAGCATGAACGGCTTGACGAATTTCAACAAGTGAGATAACATTGGATTCGTCTTCACTGTGAATGACAATCCATTATGTAATTTGAAAATTTTCAAGTCGTTAACACTGTAGAGCGTGCTAAAAAGACATACATACATACGTTTGACAAACATTACACCCTCCTAGCATAATAGACTGCGTAATATACTAACAAATGCTTACCAAAGCAACAGTAGACCCGGGTGCAACTTTAAAGCTGACATTGTTAAGCACAAGTCTCTCCGGTCCGTATCCAAACGAGACATGTTTGAACTCAACCCCACCCCGCCGTACTAGCAACTCGGGCGCGCCCACCGCGTCCTTCACATCCGAGTCCACGCGCATCAGGTCGAACATGTTCTCCATATCTACGAAGTTCTTCTGGATAGCTCTGGAAAATAAACCAGTTTTATAAACTAGTGATCATTAAAAGAAAATAAAATAAAAATTCCCCAAAATGGGGGGTATATTTTCAAAAATGTACCTACAGCCTGTGTCACTGTTACAATTGGGATGATACCCCATATATTTAGGCTCTAGAGCCTGCTAAAGAAATGGACATGGACATTTATACAGGGTTAATTTTAATTAGCGCATCACCTTTCGCAAGCAGCTTCTCCACGTCAATCCAACGACATTTGTTCTACGACTTTTTGAAATTAATACATTTTAAAATTCAAGTTTTAAATAAATACAGAGTTTTAAATAACTAATAAGTTTAATTTTAAATAACTAATACTAATAAGCAAAATTTATTTGTTTTTTGTTATTTTTGGTTATTTATCGAGCTATGTAAAAAGTAGTAAAACAAATGTCGCGATGTCGTTAGGATTGACGTGGAGAAGCTGCCTGCAAAAGGTGATGCGCTAATTAAAATTTACCCTGTATAACCGTCCTTACGCAACTCTCCTGTCGTTAAAAAAAATCAATATTAATAATACAAAATTACAGAAATATAATAGGAAACAAAATGCAGGTTAATTTATTATAATACTGTAATATTATCATCACCTGTAGTAAGTTCCGAACCAGTTTAGCGGCACGTATAGTTGTACAATGTAGGAGGCGAACAGTACGTAATCACCAACAGTTAGTTCATTTGTTTGAACCACCATCGATATAGCCAACAGAGATCCAGCCAATAGACCTAAAATAAAGATATTGCTATATTACACGTGACGCTATTATTTTAGATATTAAAATAGCTACAAATATTCTAGATATTAAATACATAAATCAGTCAACTTTAGATTCTTTTTAAGGAATAGTTTGTACATTATAATTATCAATTTGAGATTTATCAAAGTAAAATTTTACCCGAACAAGAACTAAAGGCTAACATTTATTAAACATTTTTGTTACAAATATGTTAAAAGTAATTTAAAAAATTATATTATTTAAATTACTTAATAATTAACACAGAAAGTCCAATACTCTAAGTTTTATACACAGGCACATTACTTTAACTGAATATTTGTAACATATAAGGATTATGTTTTGATTCTAAAAAGTAGCAACAAAAACATCTACATACCGAAACAGATGATTATGTTTTGAAGTGTGTTGAGCATATTCAGAGTAATCAGGGATTTGAATTCCTCTTTCTGAAAAACAAATGCTGATAAGTAACTTAAAATTGAAAAACTGAACAATGTAAACTATAGACAATATTATAAACATTTTAAGTATAAAATTTATAAAAAAGAGAAAAAATCCTTTTTACGAAAAGTGGTGAGGTAATTTGCAGCCACACTGTTAATGTATTCTAAATTCTTATCGCAAAAAAAATCATTAAAATAGCCAATCTCAGTTAATTGTTTTTATTTTTATTTATGTATTGTCAATGTCAACTCATAAACATTTAATAAATTGGGGTTTTATCGGCCACTTTCCGAAAGAATGTTTTTTTTAGCAACTAACACTATGTTCTCATAGTCCCCAAGAATCCCTAATCAAAGTCTATCTGTCGTGTTAGTCTTCGTTATGTTAAGTACATACGCACCTGATAATTAACAATGGCCTCTCTATAAGACATGACTTCGTAAGACTCCGCGCCGTAATACTTCACAGTCTCGAAATTAAGCAACGAATCAACTGATTTCGCCTTCTGTTCGTTGTCAGCTGTGTTCATTCGACGTTGGAACTTGGTCCGCCATTCCGTTACCATTATCGTTGCGACTGAAATATAGTTCATTTCATTAAGACACTGCGTATGGGTATTGACATTACTATAGGGAGATATGACAGCCAAATGTTACGGTACCCCCAACGAAAAGGGTCTCCGGCCTGAGATATAATCATGAAATTTAAGTTATGCAATTTATGGACAGCCTATAACATTAGTTAATATAATATAACAAGGGGAGGAGGGGCACTTGATCATATGAAAATACTAACAAAAATAAACGAAAAAGTTAACAGTTTCGTGAATTAAAATTTATATCTGTAAAGCACCTAAAATGCAATTTTCATACCTTCTTTAATTAAAACCAGTATCTCTTGCTCTGTATCTCAGCGTAGTATGATAAAAATACAAACTAAATCCCCCTTTAACTCCAACGTCTAATAATTCCGACATAACCAACAAACAAAGCCATTATACTCACTGATATAAAAGACCATAGTGCCAAATACAATGAGTCCAAACCACACGTTGAACATCGTAATGAAGTATACCACTGCTACTAGAATGTCGACCAAAGTGGGTGTTATTGAGAACAGTATGTATGACAGTAGATTGTCTATGGAGTCCGTCCCACGGTCCATCACTCGAAGCACTTCCCCAGTCTTACGGGACAAATGCCACTTCAGCGGCAAATCGTGGAGATGCCGGAACAGTTCTAGCTAAAACAATTTTTATTTATATTCTACTAGCAAATAGGCATACGATAGTTCATGACGATCTTTAATCACGGGTATGTCTATAGATTTATTATTTGTTTCTTAAAGCTTATTATACCTACAATCATACTGATAATAATTATCGATGTAGTATTGGCTGGTAAAGCGCACTAATTTAAGCCTATTCATTCTACGATTGAGTATCTTTCTTAAACATTAGATTTCTTATAATCGAATAGAAATACCGGGCAATGTATACTTGTCCATAATGGTACATGTAACTTATTGATATGGAATTTTAAAATAAAATATGTGGGTAGCTAACTGCCATAGTAAATCGCATACAAACTCTAGGATATTAGAAGAAATCCCATTCAAACCTACCTGTAATTCCCTCGTAGTATACTGCTGCACTCTGATCCAGAGGAAGGACCTCAAGTTGTTAAGGAAGCCCATACCTCCAGTACCGCCACCTTGCAGAAACTTGAAGAACACGTAGATCAATACAAGATCCCAGCAGAACCGCAGAGGCGGTATTGAGAGGCTGTCCACTGTTAAGAAAAAACATAACACTCTCTTAGAGCGTTGCCACATGATACACACGCGTGTTTCATTGGCGTTGATATCGCTTCATACAATTTCAATCAACAAAAGCGCGATGTGAACGCGTAGGTGATGCGTGTACCATATATTATCTTCATCCTGGGCGCGTTAAAATAGGTATGCCGTGTGGAAGGGCCCTTAGACTAGTTAATAGTAACCTTAGAACAATGATTAAAATTGACTTTATATTGTACTCGTAGTGTATGTATTGACGACTACTGCCATAATCATGTTTTGTCTTTGAAAGAGATTTTGAGTCGTCCAGCGAGTAGTATTTTGTAGTTAATATTTTATATTAATCTAAAGTGTTTGAGAGCTAAACGACTATATAAGATTGATAGATAGTGGCGAAGTGACCGTTATTGATAGAAATTTCTTTAATGCTTTAAAGGCCCCGTAAACCTTCTGTTCAGGATGTTATTTGCCGATTACGTTTACCGATTACGAAGATCATACCATCTAATGGGTCCTTAATAATTCGGTGTAAATAACCAAATAGAAAATAATACAAATTATACACGTATAAGAAACCTCACATAGGCTTCATACTAAGTAACAATTGACATTAAATAACTGTGATTACTTTTAGTATGCCATATTTTATCAATCCATCCTCAAACCGGCCGGTAATATAAAGCGAGAGGTCAGAGAATATCAGCTTAACGATACATTTGAAAAGCGATAATTCGTATTTCAATGATAATACGCGTAATAAAACAAAGAATTGGTAAAATGTCTGATAAGCATTTTTAATTACGATTAATACTTTATGAAATTAAGCCGAGTGCTGACATCTATTGATGTAGGTAAATAATTATTTAACTTAACCTTATGAAATTATTGTATTATTTTACTTTAACAGAAACTCATGTACGGAGAACATTTCAAACTATGTCCTACACACTTTTTTGTATGCTAACCATTTAATATTAATGAAACTAATGAAAAAGACATTCGAATTCTTGACTGAAAAATGTCGGTAATAACTACTATCCATTAATGGACCTCTAAACACTGTGTGATGGATACATAATAGGTAATAAAGGTAGGTACTAAGTACAAAATATTGCGACCACTTACCTATCTTTTTATTATATATGGGGACATAAAGGTTGATGACCCGACCAGCGAGCAGAGCCAAAATGCAAATGAACACGTACAGTTGAAGGCAAAAGCTCTTCTTTGGCCAAAGGAATGGCAACAGAGTACGGAGTTTGCTGAATACATTGCGGAAGGTAGATCTGTTTTCTTCCTAAAAAAATAATAACCGCTTTAGACTACGAATAAAACCCCACAATTTTATTTAAGCTGATAACTGAAGAAGTAAAAATCACTATGATAATTGACTCAAGGGAATTCATATTCATACGAATGAAAATCATAAGAGTTTTGTACTAAGTTTAATCCCGTCGATACACGTGAATGTTGGTAGGTACCTAAGACTCTTATGTAAGTAATCTTAAAGTAATTTGCTGTATTACAAAAGTGTTAAGTACCTAGATCTAAAACTTCTTTTTTATAAATGTCTCTCAGGTATACAAAAATGATGCCTGAGATAATATACATACGAGCGACAGTCGCTTAATATCATATAGACCACCGAGTTAAAAAGAAAAAATATCATTAACAATTAAACTCGGTATTGTACTACGCGACCGTGAACTTTATACGTATTACTTACACAACTTTGACATAATAATAATGATAAGGAGAACTTTACCCTCATTCACGCGAACGGAACCCTTTATTTAGTAAATAATAATTATAATAACATTGATAATAAGCTCAACGCCCTTTCAATACAATAATATACGAAGAATAATGAATTATCGCGCAACTTACTACAATAGTAAAAACAACCTTGACTTACTATTGTACCATAATAAAAATACATAATTATACATTTACAGGTACATAAAGCATGGAGTTTTCAATTATTTTTGTCCACAATTTTTACAACACGTCATTTTTAAGTAACTATTTACCTTCTTAATATCATAATCTCCAGCTACTTTTATATGATTTTGATATGGACATGACATCTTAACCTACAATTATATAATAAAGATTTGGCATTGTGAATGACACATGAGTATATTTTAAAAAAAGTATTTCGAATTTTTCAGAGTTTAACTGAAAACTTTTTGAAAAAAGAGATAAGGGGTAGGGCAGGATACATAATTTTGAATAAAAATGAATTTCAGAAAATAATTCGTAAAGTAAAATAACAATACTAAAATGCGCAAATCATTTAAAATATAAAAATGTTGATTGACTGACAGACACGCTACAGCCTAAACGGATAGACCTAGAAGCATGAAACTTGGCACAGAGGTTCCTTCTAGAGTGTAGGGAAGCACTAAGAACGGATTTTTGTAAATTCCCACTTTAAGGGGGGAAAATAGGGGATCAAAGTTTGTATGAAAATTAACCAAATTTTAAAGTAAGCAATATGAAAATTAGTATTTAGGTTTTCGGTAATACGCTAAAAATAAGCTTTATAGTGAGAACTATAATTTCCGCAAGCAAAGCTGCGGGCAACAGCTCGTCATTAAAATAATTAATTAAATCTTATATTGAAAATTTTAATAAACACTATGTATGTATAAGCTTCGTTCTACATGTCACTATTTAGGTCATAACCAATACCATTAAGGTAAAATTGATACTGAACGATACGTCATAAATAACTACACCAATTTTAAACGTAAATTATTTCCCGGTTAGGAACAGAAACAGGCAAATAAGACAACATAATTATGAATCTCTTCATCACCAATTCATAGCCAGCTTAAGATGTGATATAATACCGAAATTCATTTAGATAGTACAAATAGGCTTTACACAAGGTATTTACACTTACCCTCGGTGGAATATTCCTGAGATTGGTATATTCAGAGTCCAGATATTGGTACATGATACCTGGCGCTTTCATGCCGAGAATAAACATAACCATACATGACACGTACCGGCCGACGAATAATGACATTTCTAAACGATCTTGAAGACTGAAAAAAAAAACATTTCTCTTAGCAACTGACTGCTCTATACATAGATGTTTTCGTATATACAATTAATAAAAAAACGTGTTTTTGACTGCAACTTTACTATATATTGCTAGGAATATTGGACACTTTAAACTTTCTGATTCATTATCCATAACGTTTTTGAAGTTGTGTGTAGTCTCTCGATTAGCACTCTAATTTGACTAGAAATTACCTTAGGTGCACACTAGGCTGCCAAACGTTTACATTATGACGTTGTATGGGAGCCCACGCACATAGGCAGCGACAAATTTCTTGCATATTTTGGCTGCCTAGTGCTCGCATAGATTAAAAGCTCATAACATCATGATGAAAATATTTTAGAACATTAATAGGTGGGTACTTACTTCCTGAGATGCCACCACCATCCTTCCTTGTTAAGGTTCAAGAAGGACAGATTCTCCGACACAAAGATCATAGCCCAGAAAATGAGCAGAACAAATCCATGGCCTCTAGGTGGAACTGATGGTAGTAAATATCGCCTTTCTATAACGGCAAGATACGCCGACAGTGGAAAAGCCACAAGGTTCACGACTAGAGCTAATATCTGAAAACAAAAAAAAAATAAAAAACGTATTTTTACGTGTTCTATGCTAATGTTCGACTAAATTACACATGGTGGTGTACTTTGAGTGGTAAAGGGCAGTTATTTTGAAAAAGCGTATTTTTTCTTGACTTGTTTACAATAATTAAAAAAATATGTATGCCTACATCAGCTACATCCTAAACCATCTTAAGTGACGTTGATATGACAGTAGTTAAAATAATTATCGAGGCAATGTAATTAATCAGCCGTATTTAAATTTGAAGCTGCCGACATTATATTAAAGAGCTGATAAGGAGACATCCTTGTGCAATAATTAAAATATGACTATCATTATATCTTACAATACAAAATTCGCTTACCAACATGATATTAAGGAAATGTATAATCTATTAGGTAAATTATATTGGTTTCTTTTATTTTTTACTCTGGATAAAAATGCAAGTAAATGCTTGAAATGAAACAAGAAATTCCTAGAATTTTTAGCTATGCATTTAAATCATAAAGTGTCTATAATATTTTATACACAATTAACATGTAACTATGCACAATTTCTTACCATGTACCCATAGATATGTCCTCCTTTAAACATTAAAGCCTGTAACAGGAACCTTATCACAGCCAACACAGGTACAAACAGAGTAAAAAATAGTTGTACAGTAAACAGCGGTGATGATCTCACATCAACTACTTCAGTAGCATACCTGGAAGGGGATAAAAAACAATTATACTATAATATGCCTGGTTTTTTTCGTCATGATTTAAAAGGTAAACAATCTTGGCACAACTTTTATTTAACTTTTCATTCATAAAAAAAAATATTTAGATGTATACAGAAATTTATTTTAACATTTAAAATTATTGTTTATTCTTTAGTTTTTTTTAAATTGTGTCTGTCTTGTTTTTAAATCGATAATTACCTTAAAAAGACACTGTAAGATTGTTTACCTTTTAAATCACGACGAAAAACAAACGAGGTATACTTCAAACATACACATACATACTCATTTCAGGCATTAATTGGTGATTTCATTAATGAATGTTAATGTTAAAGAAACCCTTTTTCTTAATTTTTTTAGCAGCATCATAAACCCTCTAGCAGAGTCTCGCATTTGTATTATTTTGGAGATTAACAGTGTACTTTTGATAAGATACATAAAAAATATATTATTCATACAGATGTTGCATTTTAAATAGTAATTCTAGAAGTGCAACAATAATCTATTTACATTGCTGCAGCCAATTTAACTATTCTGTAAAATTTACTTTTCTTAATTATGTACTTAGGATGAGTTGAAAACAATTTATCAATTTTAATATTATGTAAAAGTAACTTAAGTCAGTGATTACTGGGCAATATATTTTTATAATATGTGTATTATTATTAGTATAGATTACACTATCTGCAAATGCTGCCAATACTTATTATTAGTAAAATGATAACATCAAGATGAAGTTACAACAGTTCTTATCAGCAAACGTGACTGTAAACATAATGGTAACTCATATCAATATGTTAATATGGGTGCTTCTTATACGGTTAAAGGACATTCATACAGAATATCCTTTTATTTTTTTTTCTAATGCCTATATGGCTGTATAGGTCACCAGTGACCGGAAGGTTCTTTGTATGTTGAAAAAAAAAAATCTCGACAGTCTATGTGTTATAATTGATTACAAATTATACATACATTTAACTAAAAATGTAACAAAAATTTAACTTTATCAAAAGCTATCAATGCAGGCATTATGATTTGAAAGATTAGATATTGGCCGTACATACTAGAGGCAAAAACTAATATTTGCATGCTTAGTCTGTGAACCTAAGATATATAATTGTAATATTCAATTTATAATTGGATTACACTTTGCATGGTATGTTTAGGTACTTGAATAAACTACAACATCTGATATACAGTAATCTTGAATATACGCATTTATTTCAAAATCAATTTTCCTTCATTCTATTAAAAATTAAAGATATCAGGTTTAAAGACTAATTGATCATTGGTAAACTTTATATCAAATTAAACCCTATAATTCTGCCACTATATTCAGATATCAACTGAAAACATCTCAAAGGTAGCCTTTTTCGTAATTTGCATGAAGGTATGTACCTATGCATGAAAAACCTTTGAAAAATCAAAACGTATAGCATTGCTATGTACACATACATAATATGTATACATTATATATATTGACTGAAATCAATTTAGATGAAATCAATCTTGGAAAGATGACATTAGAAAGAATACAAGGAATCAATTGTGTTAAAAACTTACTACCTTAGCTAGACAAGTCAATACAAATTTTTAATCTTATTACACTTATCTTATTGCACATTATTGCACTAGATAACTAATTATAAAATACAAAGATTATATTTTTAAATTAATAGACTTACCGTTTGTACATTACAATTTGTATAATGCCAAAACCAAGCAGAAATCCGCCGATGATGACCGCAGATATAGTCTCCATAAAGCATTGTGATATTCCATGGTCTACCCATATTTCATTCAAAGTTATATTAGGCGGACAGTATTCCATTTTGATAAATACCTAAAAACCAAATTTAAGAGATTAGTATGATTCTATACAAATGAAAGAGAAAAGACAACCGATTTATATGGAATAAAGTAGCATTAACGAATTCTTCACATATTATTATCATATTATGTACCAAAAGTCACAGTAATGTAGCGATTCTACTTAACACATACTTTATTTACAGTCACAATATTTTTTGCATAATTTTATAACACTTGCTGTGTGATTTGCCAAAAGGCCAACAAATGCAACGAGGTACGATCGATGTAATAAGCTTAATTATTTTTGTATCACTATTACCTACTCCCACAGGTCAGTCTCATGTCAGGCATAAGAAAAAAATAATGTACCTTATCAAAATTCTCTAATCATGCTGTAAATTATACATTCAATATTACGCCGCTGTTTATGTTCGCAGATATTTTGACGCCGCTTACTTGCAGCTTGGCAGATTGCCTTTTTTCTTTCGTATTGAATTGACTTGACATTGACATGACATTATTGACACTTTACATCACATGACAGAAAAGTTGACAAACGAGAAAGAAATACCTTTTTTAAAATTGGTATTATACAGTCGAAAGTGATTCAGCCATAGGGGCCACAGATTATAAAAGAGTAATACAATGAGTGCTAGAATATCTGTGGCGTATATAAATACTCTGTAAATCATAATTGGATCAGAGTCATACATGGTCACGTAGTTTCCTTATATTATATTATTTATTTACTTAGATTTATGCATGCTAGGTTATAGAGCTCGGTTTAGTATGCCATTACTTACAAAACCGTATGTACAAGCAGTCTTATGGGTGTGGTATAAAATAAAACTTAAGTACTTTCTATGGAATTCGTTTCGGTTAAGGTTTTTAAAATAATTTCATGACAAAGTCTGCTGAAACATTACAAGAGAAGAAGGAGAGGAGAGTGATTTTCGTGTTGCTATTATTTTACATTTTCTCGTAACCTTCTGATTTAGCAAGGTCTAGTCCTGTACCAATTTATACTCCACGTCTTACAACATAGGAATTCCATAGACTATAGAGTTTAATTGAAGTAGCACAGTGGGTGGTGACCATAGATGAAAGTAATCGTGCTGCTGTGGATGAATGCCATCTTCTGGTATGGTAACCCCATTACTCTTGTTTCTGGTTTAACCGTTTGTGATTGGAGGAAGAGGCGAAAATACGTTGGTGTGTGCTGCAGTGTACACACTGGTGAACTTGTGTAATTATACATTCTTTTACTATATACTTACGTATAAAATAACATTTCTTTGCTGTGGTAGTGCTAGTTGCTGTATTCAGCGAGCGATGTGTGTCATTATTTTATTAATGAAAGAAATGTGACGGAACATACATGTGTTGTGTTGTGTGATGGTGGATCGTACTTTTCGATTCGATGTTAACTATCCTATTGACAAGTACGGGAGTTACATTGACCTAATATCTTTAGTAAATCCTCTTTAATATTCAATAAATGTAGTAAAATCGTGCGTCCCTATGTCCATCTTACAATATTATGATTATGGAAATGTGTCAATTCACATCAACAAATGGTCTAATGAACCAGTGAGCAGTCGTCATGTGAAAAAGGTTATGACTATTGGGTGGAAATAAAGTTGGTGTTGTAGGATTTGGTTGTGTGGTGGGCGAGTGTTTCAATAGTTTCTGGTGAAGGTGATAAATTCAGACTCAAAATGGCGGACCTCGAAGCTGTGCTGGCCGACGTCAGCTATTTGATGGCGATGGAGAAGTCGAAGTGCACTCCAGCAGCACGAGCGAGCAAAAAAATTGTTTTACCAGACCCAAGGTAAAGTCCAATAAGAGTTTGTATACGGCACGTCCAAAGGCTAACGTGTTATCCCAAAATGTTTACAGAAGAAAAAGTGGGTTGTTTACAAAAATTATGTGGTTAACGTTTAGTGAGTAAATACTTCAATTTACACTACAATGAGTATTCAACTAATATGACTCTAATCATTCACCATCAGTCTTATCAATCCTATGTAGGAACTTAATTGTAGTAGTTTATTCTATGTTAAAAACATGAATGAATTAAGTTAGAGAAATAAGTAGAATGTAATTTGAGTTTAACTTATAATTTATTCCAACTATATGCTAATGTACATTCTGATATGCCAAATTGTTTTTTTGTCTGCAGTCCAAAACTTACAGTAAACCTACCTACTTCTATGGTTGGTTGGTTGGTTGGTTGGTTTGGTTAGAAATGCCTCATACCATAAAAATACCATAAAAAATAATGCTGTTGTATGCCATCTAACTTACCATCCTTAATGCTTGTTGAGCTAATTATTATATAAGAAATAAGAATTCCTATGTTTTTCTAAAATTGTACTGTAGGTAGATTATTATCAAGTAGGAACTAAGCAGATAATCAACTTATCAAATCATAATGTAGCTTTTGCCTAAGTGGTCAGTTTGATAGGGAAAGGTAATTGGCATACATTGAAAAGAAATCCACACTGAAATTAATGTATTACGTACTTAAGTACCTATCTATTTATTTTACACATTCTATATAACAGATATAAGGATTAGACAATTATCATAATATTATTATTATTACTTGAAGAGCTGACAAATACTTAGCTTCATAAATTATGGAAATGAGTCTTAACACTTATAGCCCTACAGTAAATTTCCCTATATTTTGGGTGACTTGGACAACACAGAAATACACTAAAGCAAATCTAGACTGACGACAGAAATTGAAATTGATAATATAATCTTCCAACTCAATGGGAATGGAACCCAGGATCCATTGATAGGATGACACTGTAATTATTGCACCATGCAGGTTGTCAACACAAGCCACAGGATTAATATAGTTGGTGTCATTCATGGATATTAGTAACATTGCAAGGATCTTCAATATATCCATACTCATAATAATATAATGCTGTAGAGTTGGTTTGAATGTGCTAATCTCAGGAACTACTGGACCGATTAGTAAAAATCTTTTAGTGTAAGATAGTCCATTTATCGAGGAAGGCTATAGACTATATATGCAGGCAGAGCTACAGGCGATTGCTAGTATAATATATACATGATAATGTATATTTTTTTTTACCTTGACAAAACCCAGTAAAACAAAGTATTATTCACAAAAATGTGTGCAGATGTCAATGACGGGAAGTTGTTACTTGTTGCTTAAAACACCAATACCATCTAGCTACAATGCTAATTTTCCCAATGTGAGATGAGAGTAAACCACTCTCTCAGTAAATTATATACTAAAAGTACAAGTAGATGGGGATTTAGGTTCTCGATAATCTCGATATTTAAAGATCTTGAATTAAAGCTGAAAAATAATTAAGCCGTTGAAACTACAAATTATCTTTTTCACCTACTGAGCAAAATATTAAAAGGAATATTAATTTATGGAACCTTTTAAGATAAAACAAAGCATGCAGCAGTAATGGAAGGTTGTTTGAGTTGGTTAGGTTGGTATATTTTTACCGACGCGGAAGTTGGAACCCCAGTGATCGGGGTTCCGACGATACCTGTGATAATGGAGAAAAACTTATTGAGAGTCAGACTTGACAGGTCATCGAGAAATTAAGCGGATATTTATTTATTTTTTAAAGATACTTGATATGGAGCTACACGGCGCGACGTCGTATAAACACAATTTTTTTGAGGATGGCTATGATATTTTCACTGAAGATGGCAATATTTATTTTATAAAGAGTAATTAATAAATAGAATAAAGATATTATTTTAGTTGTTAATAACCAAAAGAGCTGCAAAATTACATTCGCAAATCAATGTCAAAAATTCTATGGTGATCCACTTGAATTTAATTGGTAAACTACAAGGGCTGCACGAACTACACTTTAAATAGGTTTATGACGACGAAAACCAGAGTACCTTTCTATAAATTGCGATGCCATGAGGTTTTACATTGTATTTTTATCACAAAGAATATAAATACTTGCTTCAAATTTTAAATTTTCAGACATGGAGAGCATACAATAGAAAAATTTTTACCTCGCAATATTTGCGCATATTCACCCGTTATTTTCATACAGAGAATAACCTAACTGTGAATTTCGGGAACAACAATAATTAGAAAAATACTTGTCGGTTGTAGAGATGCCTAAAAACAATAAAGGAGATGGTAAAGGGTCATATGCATCCTGGGATATCTGAGCAACAAATCATCGATGCCCAATACGCTACGCCAAAGGTCGGCAAAGCTTGGTTCCAGAGCCGCATGTGGCTCAATGACTCCTTAAGTGTGGCTCTGGTACAAATATCGAGGGAAGACGCAATAATATCTCGTTTAAAAACATACAAATCTAACTTACTGAAACTTCTTTAACGGACGCTTTAGTTTTGCAATGTTCAATATTTCGCTCCGTCTAATAAATTTGCCGACCACTGTCCTACGCTAAACACTGCAATGTCACAGCTTTGCCGTCCTGCAAGAATCTGAGAGATTCCATTCATTTTTTTATTTATAAAGTACGAACACTTTTTCGTTAAATCAACGCGTATGGTGTCGTAAGGTGCGTTGTGTTTATCTAACACGATACGCAAGTGGCTTACCCTCTCCGATGTAACGCATTTGGGCTTTATAAATAGGCATCGAAAAGATGTAGGTATGGAAATTAAAACATTTTGCGCTATGCAACGTAACCGCTGCGTATCTAATCTATTGCGTGGAGTTATAAATAGATTGATTCACTTGTGTGACTTTTATTGTAATGTCCTAGTATTTTTTTCATACATAATATACCTATGTAGTTCATGTCAAGGTTTTAATAAATTATTGTATTTAGAGAAAATCATTAAAGTCTGCTTGAAGTAAAATCTATCTTGCGTGACGCATAACGATCCGTAGTGTGTAGTGTACCTTCTGTGTACTGTACTACGTTTGTAGTAAAGTTCTACTCAGTCTAATCTATTATTATAATAATAATGTTGTCCATTAATCAATCATGCTGTTTTTTAAATATAAAAATATAATAACAAGATTTTGTACTCGTATTTGCGCCGTTCAAACAAATCTGAAAGTAATTGATATTTATTTTATTTTGCTATCTGAAAGTTACTCTTTAAGTATAAATATTTTTTAAATACTTAGTTAAAAAACTTCATTGAAGTTTGTTACAATAGGTCGAGCTTTTCATCAAGATTTTCCTTCTCCCAACTCGCGAAATTCTAGGCAGATACCCAACAAACAATCGTAGTTTGATTTTTGATGAGCCATTGTGCTGGGGCCTTTTACATGTGATGAATTCAAACTAACTCGGGAGAGTTACTGGGAAGTTGATAGAAACGCAGCCTCATAATATCCGGTTACCCTGACAATATGACCGGGGTTATTTTGTTGATCCCTTCCATCTCCAAAATTCGTTTTCAAATAGCTTCCTCATTAGACAGCCGGAGAAGATACGGAACCTTCGGGATTTTACCAGCGACAAAAATATCTTTGTATTTCAAAATAACTTGAACTGCCTAATATTATTCTAAAATTTTAAAAATCCTACCCCATATTTCAAAATCTTCCACTCATCACCTAATTCTTTCTTCCCTTAATCATTTTCAATAACGCATTGGTGACACTAATGTGAGGCGACAGTGTTACCAGATATCCCTCTTTTGGTGGGGTGTAAATTTTTTCTAAATACGTATTACGGTTTTATACTTTTCTTTATTATGTCCCGCTTTCGACATAGCAGTCCCGCAATTTTCGCAGATTTTTTTTTTAATCCCGGCTTGTTACAAAAAAGAAAAAACTGCCAACGCTGATAGGCGACGATGACCACTTAACATTTCGACTATTCGTTTGTTGACTACTAATAAATAAAAAACATGTAACACAGCATTACAAAGTGCATTGTATCATTCATTCCTCTGTAAATATTTGTTTTATCTAACAAATTATTTTCGTAGTTCTTATAATATAATTTTGAATGACCGATGTAACGGATACCATATGCAATCTAAATTAGAAACGTTATTCGTTCATCGTTTGAAAATTCTTATCTAAATTTTTTTTTAACGAGAGTTTTGATTAACCCGGCTTTTTCACGTTATAGGAGTTAACCAAGCATTGACCCATCTTAGATTATAATCAGGATAAGAAGTAGAATTGACGTTGACAAAATTCATTGACGACACTGTTGGGTTTAAAAAAACGTCATAAAGAATAGCTGATATCGTGTTACTTATGCCTTTTCTACCATAAAGGTTATAATTGTGATCGGAACTCTCATAATCGTCATCATTAAACCCCATAAATGTCCCTCTGCTGTTTAAAGTTCCTCTTGCTATTTACTGATCAAATTGCATGCCGTATTGGTTAGGATAACAACCACACATAATTTATTACCTTTAAAAAAGTTATTAAAGTTAAGATCAATGTAATCAAATCACCTAACAATACCCGTTTTAACGGAGTCAATGAAACATAAAATGAATTTCATGATGTGTCAAGAATAAGTAATTCCCTACACAAATATTGATTTAACTAGGTATTACAACAAGTCTGTATTCACAGACCCGGATTTTGTAGATCGTAAAAGTCCCGAGTATCCCGAGTTAAAGAATGTGTCACATAAAAAGTCGTGGTGTGTGTCACATAGTAAACAAAGCGATAAAACATTTCGACTTGCAATTTATTACGTAGGTATACAGACTGTAGTTGTAATAATAATGGATAAGTATGTGTGTATGTTCATCTGTTTCCTCACTAGCTTCTTTCACAAATGTGGTGTCGTTAGAATAGTCTCTCTTATCCGCAGGTTATAGGCTACTGATACTTAATCCATGACTAGTTATGTCGTACAATGACGTAAATTTTTTTTTGTTACAGTGTACGGAGCGTCATGCATAAGTACATGGAGAAGAAGAATGAAGTAAATTTTGACAAAATATTTAATCAAGTATTAGGTGAGTATTTTTGCATATTGTCAAATTTTTTTATACGTAAAGGCAGCAACTTTGGACCCCTTTTTAACAATAACGTAGGCACGTACGTTATGTTAACTTGGTTAGAATGTGCAAAAAGCAAAATACTTTTGATTTAGGAATTAAAACAAAAGTCGTAATACCGATAAACAGGTGTTGACATTAACACCTGCTAGCCAGGGATATCGAACGCGTTTTGTTGACTAGTTTTGTTTGTTGACCATAGAGCGTTTCCTCTAGTTAGATATATTTTAAATTGTTTTTTTATTTCGATTTTGGTTGCCTCGTGCTATAATTAACTTTATTATTAAAATTGGAATTTTATGTAATCTACTTAATTTACCTCTATTTGTAATACATTGAAATAATATATTACTTATCATAGAATTGTAGGATACAATTTTATCAGCAAAGACATAATCCTAAGAACTCCTTATCTCACCACATGGACATGAGAGTGCAAAGATGATGCATAATAGTTTACGTAAATAGTGACGCATTGATTATGTTGTTTATAAGCTACGTCACCTGCTATCTGATTTCTTATTCGGCCTATCGTGTTATTTACCGATAAATTTTACTGTTAATCTGTTACTATATTAGTAGCATACATTTCATTAAGCTTCCGTACAATGCTTATTATTGTTATTTTTAAGACTACGTTGCCGTTTTGTTTCTCTGTGCGTAAAGCAATGTATTTCTTATGTATACCTTAGTAAATGCTCATTATACTAGACAACTTTTGTATGGTGGCGTTTTAATAACTTATACTATATTAAGTTATGATATCTATTAGAATTCTTTCCATGTAGGGGATGATGCTGAATACTGAAGTACTAGGAATACTAAACAAGATAAAAGTAGTTTGTTCGCCACGACTAAAATTGTTGCCGCTCTGTGCTGTCACAATAACGTTAACATATTACAAAACGTATTATCTTTTTGTATACGACTATTACGGAATATATAAATCTAAAAATAAACTTATTATAGCTTATGTTACGTAGCCGTAAAGAAACAAGGGATGCTAATCCGACTAACAAACACGTTAAAACGTCCCTAAGTGTAAAACCATGAATTTTATCGATAAAAATCCTCAAAGGACACTCTAATCTTTTCCCCTTCTTGATTTATGCTGACATATCAGGATCCGGCCGAAGTTTGAAAATATCAGAATTCTTTCATAACTCAATGAAAAACTGAGTATGTAGATTCATTTAGTATTATTATTCGATTTATTTATTAGGATCCTAGCGTTCATACAGTTTACGTTATTAGGCTTTTATTAGTTACATTTTCGACTAGAAAGTCTTTCAGGAAATTTAGAGCTTTACTTACTTAATCTACCCTTTAAATAAAATATGCACGCATATGCGCATGCATATGCACTGCGATATGTATGTTAGAATAGAACCGTATTGCAATGATAGTGGCCTAAACTAAAACCCATTAATGACTTGGGCATGGGTCTCTCAAAACTGCCAAGGCCTGAAGAATAGTCCACCACAATCCTCCAATGAGGCTTAATGGAAAAGCTACAGGCAAGTTTCAGAAGTATTTATGTGCCGCCCGAAAGCCTCTGACTTGGCGAAACGACGTCATCTTACGATGAAATTAGGACCAAGCCGTCGCGACGGCTTAATATGCTTTCTGGAGCGCTCAAGTTTGCAACTAGGTACCGGTAAAAAGTAAGCTACATGAGACGCCTTTGAAAACTTTTAAAAACAATAGTTTCTTTATAGTCTATAGCCACATCTAGGAGTACGAACTTGTTTGCCGTCTTTCAGTTAATAATAAAAGTTTGCGGTCGTTGTGGGCATATCCACTTTGTATGTAGCGCATAATTTGGCTTTCCAACATGGTTTTACACTTAGCCACGTTTTTTTATACTAGCTATTTGACATGAACAAGTTACAAACTTAATAATGACACATGTGGAGTAACTAAGTAGTTGAACTTTGTATATTATTGCGAACATAGAGTAAGTTTTGTACAACAAGTACATAATATTACTCTGAATTGAAATCATTACTATTATTAGTATTAATAAGTGGTCTTTAATAAAACGTCGAAAAAAGGAAAACATCGTGAGGAAACCTGCACACCTTAAAGTTCTCCATAAAGTTCTCGAAGGTGTGTGAAGTCTGCCAATCCGCACTAGGCCCGCGTGGTGGACTATGGCCTGTACCCCTTACACTGTGAGTGGAGACCCGAGCCCAGCAGTGGGACAATTATGGGTTGCAATGATGAATGAAAAATAAAACGTCAAGAAACAGGGTCTTATTCAAAGTGTATATAGCAAAAATTACCTGGAATTAATTAATAAATATTGTTTAGTAAAGATATATCTTTATTTCATCTGTAATTTAAAACTACGAGATAGGTATGTCTTACATCAGCGCGTTGTTAATCCATCATCCACCCATCAACTTTATGAAGATATTAATTAAGAGCATATTCCGAAATGTTGGTATGTCTAAATGTTCTTAGTAGGTATATGTGGTTCATCTAAGGCGATAATAGTTAATATTGATTCTGAACGGTGAAATTACTTCATAAGCTAGTTAAACCAGCGTAACTAGGTCATTCGTACACTGTAACTGCTCCGTACTTAGTTCGGTGTAGTTCTTAATATTTTAGCCGTTGAGGACTATAACTTTAACAATAAATATAACGTCAGGCAGTTTATCGAGTGGAAAACAAACGTCAAAAAGGAAAATATGAACCAATAAAGCGGGGAGAAGTATTGATACTTGACTTATGTCAGTGAGTATGTAAAAGTTTACTGTCAATAATCTACTACAGAAGGACATAGTACGCTTTTTATGAGTGGTAAGCTAACCTGGTAGGAAAAAATATCTGAAAAAAGTCTTATCGGCATTGAATTGATAGTAGAGTAGTCTGTATCGGGATTTTAGAGTCCTTCTGTACTACAGAGCTCCATCTATACATCGGCCCTTCAATGCCCACTGCTGGAGATAGGCCTCCCCTAACTTACGCCACTACAGAGCTCAGTCTCTTATAACAAAAGAGACGATGCCGTAGCCTCGTTTGTGGTTCAGAAGGTGCATATCAAGCAGGAGTTTATTTGCGGTGTGATTGGCTTCGGCGATGCGTTAAATGAAATACAAATACAATACCGTACATTTTAATAGTAGGGTAATTTGGCAGTCTGAAGATAGTTACCATTAATTTCATATTCCGTTTCCGTCCATTCGTTATGGATGATGTACTTAAGAATAATAATGTGTATAATGTGGGTTTTGAGTTGGTAGTACCTTATGCTCGCTTCGATTTTGGGAAACCGAAACCGAAAACATAGTTTCGCTTCTTATTATGAATTACAAAAATGTTGGCAAATACTTTATTAAGTTTCCCGGAATCAATTTTGTATCCTAGGTAAACATAATATTAGATTATGTACGATGCTACGAAGGTACCATTTATATAAATTACATTATATTGTAAGCGCTTAAAACATAATCAGAACGGTATAAAAGTAATAACGTGTTGCCATAGTAACAGTTTCAAATAACGCTAGTTTCTATCAGTTTCTTGCGACATCGTAGATTATTACGTCGAAGCACCCGGGAACGAGATATAAATGCAATTTCCAGCCGTCTACTTAAAGTTGCTGCAAATAACTTTGTCGAACTCACTGGACTTGCGTCTGGGGAAAGTCTAGTAAATTAGTAACGACTTCATCGATTTAATACTCGGATTTACTTCGGTTCGGTCGACGAATTGACAGTATCAAAATTATCGTCCAATTTATGGGTACATTTCGTGAAATGGCTAGTGTCCATGTCGTTTGGATATCGAAGACTGTTACATACGCCTATTTACCTTTTTAATAACGCGGTGAAATAACATTTTGGCATGACCACGAAATGCGGTTATTTGTATGGTTTGCTGTAATCTCATAAAAACTTGACGGTCTCCATAATGTAAAGTATGTGTATCTATTATATTTTTTTAGTATCCATTCTTTTAACATGAAGTCTTACGATGGCTATGCCTATGTAAAAGCCTATTAGACACCCTTGCGAAGTGAATATGCCTACATTATGTATGACAAGGAAACTAAATAGAACATTTTAATTTGCAAGAATTATTTAATTTTTAATAAAATCAACTCTTATATACAATAGATTTTTCAAAGGCACTAGTTTAACGCGGCGGTAATATATTTCAATTTTGGTCAGTAAAATTGATGACATTGGCAGTAAAGTTTGGGCAGTAAAATAAATGAAAACGATCAGTAATAAATATATTTTTCGGCAGTAAAATAATAACTTATGAGCAGCAACTTGAGGGCAGTAACTCGTAGGGTTAAAATAAAGATTTAATAGGGCAAACGAAATTTAAACCTAACCCTTACCTAACACACCTTCACATTTTAGTGTTCGTCGTCAAATAACGCGTTTTTTACTTAACTTTTTGGTATGCCATTTTATAAATTTTACTGCCCACTTAATTATTGTATAATTGGATTATGTCACAGATGTCATCGGAAACCCGCTAACGCGGGTTTCCTCCTTCCGAACGAATAAAATCATACCAACCTAATCTAACCCAACCAAAGACCATTAACAATGAGCTTTTTGTCAAATTCTTTTCATTATTTAAAAATATTAATTTAACTGCCCACATTAACTGCTTATAATAACTGCCCAATATAACTGGCAAATTTGTTTTAAATTACTGCTCATGTATTACTGTCCAGTTACTTATTGAACTGCTCCTTTTATGATAAAATTACCGGCCCTTTGTATTTTTCGTACTGCTCATGTTTTACTGCCACACTTTTTATTTTACTGCCCAAAAAATATTTTACTGCCCAACTCATTATTTCCACTGCTCAATGTAACTGCTGGGATTTTTAAGTTACTGACCACTTTAATTAGTGCCTTTTTCAAACTGCGCAACGGATTTTGATGCGCTTATATTACAAATCTGTGTCAATATTTCGAATTCCGACACAATTAAATCAACGTGTAAAACAGAAGTCAACCTTAAATTCGACCTGTTGCCGAAGTGCGAAGTCGTCTAGTGACATTAAATAAGCGTATATTGCATTCATTTTATATTAATAAGCACTTAAGGGTAAATTCGCTAAATTGGCTGGACGCTACAAGCTTCAACAAAGCGGGCCCAGCGACCCCGAGGAAGTTATTTACTGCGAGTTGAAGTGCAACCGCCACAAATTGCATTCCTAGTTCGTGCCGAGGTACTACGAGGCAATATTACGTGCTCTCGTGGGAACATCCGCCGATTTTAAAGTCTTCTTTAGACGTTAAATATAAATTGAGTAAAGAATATTATTACGTGGCTATGTGATGTGCCTACATGACGAACTTAATAACTAAACTAAACTAAATAACGTACTTAATGAATTTATTACAATACGAGCTGTTGCCCGCAGCAGCTTTGCTTGCGGAAATTATAGTTTTGCGGTGATATTTACCCCCTTAAGGGTTGATTTAAGAAAATCGTTGAATAAGGTTCTTCATCCTTTTCAACCATACACCCAAACACGAATTTGAAAACTGCTAGCTTTAAAATTAGGTTAATTTTCATACAAACTTTCATCCCTTATTTCACCCCCTTATGGGTTAATTTCCAATTTTTTTTAAATCCGCACTTCTTAGCTTAGTATCGAAAACTTAAATACTAATTTGCAAACTGCTTGCTTTAATTTTTTTTTAATTTTCATACAAACTTTCATCCCCTATTTCCCCCCCTTAAAGTGGGAACTTCCAAAAATCCGTTCTTAGTGCTCCCCTACACTCTAGAAGGAACCTCTGTGCCAAGTTTCATGCTTCTAGGTCTATCCGTTTAGGCTGTAGCGTGTCTGTCAGTCAATCAACATTTTTATTAAGTATGATGATAGTACAATATTATAATATATTATAGTTTGGGTTTTTAATATTTTTTATAGTTTCATGTTTATTATACATAACGAAAGCCTTACGTAGTCTGAATTAGTATACACTAATTGCATCCATGCATGCATTACACTAGTTGCATCGAAACAAAAAATATTTTGGATCTATTTTAGATTTTTTAATACATGTATCTTATAAGATGCATTATAAAATACTAATCGCCACAATAAACTAAGTTTTAAGTAACAATTTCTTACACATTTACCTTTTCTTACGTACTACAAGTTCCAACAATTTTTACACAATGTGTCACAATTAAATGTTATTATCCCGAACTTTAAAATACTTCAGTGCAAAGTGCATTGTTCTAAATGTTCTCATGGTTTCAGGTTATTTACTATTTAAGGAATTCTGCGAACAAGCATCAGACGAGCCAGTGCCACAATTAAAATTTTATGAAGAGGTATGAAATCTATTCTATTTTTATTGAGTTTTTAATAGGCTGAATGACGTAAGACTTACTCGTAAGTAACTTAGAAGTGTAATTGTGGCAAGATAAATTGATTAGCAAAGAATAAACAAGAAAGAAATAACTTTTCAAGGAACATAAGGTTAACGTAACTTATGTTATTAAAGCGCTTTTGTTTTATTAAACATATAAAGATGATGATAATATTAATAATACTGCTGAGCTAGGATTCCTAATATGAAATCAACAGCTCACGAAGTTCCCCATATGTGGGTCTGCATGGTTAGAAGATCTCACAAAACATCTCAGGACACTTCTTTACCGAAGTATTTGATACATAATTAATGATGAGCTAGATTTCTTACTGCGCGGTACTTTTGAAATGTGTCCAAGGTGAACACTACAGTATATTGTACGAAAACCGAATATTGCATTTTTAAATGAGTAAGCTAGTTCTGCTTTATCTCGTAGATAACAGCAATTAAAAATCAGTAGTGAAGTAGTTAAGAACGAATCGATAGTTTAGAAGTAAAAGTGTCTTAGCAACTTTTCTTACATTTGCTGTACGTTCTTTGTGTTAACTAACTTAAGTTATTGTCCTGACCGAATTTGCATGTTTACAGATAAAATTATATGAAAAACAAGAATGTATAGAAGAGAGGCGGCGGATCGCAAGGGATATATATGACAATTTTATTATGAAAGAACTGTTAGCCCATTCACATGTAAGTACATAGATACATAATCTAATATTTCTTAGACGGAAAGTTTGTTGACTTGCTACTTTGTTGTGTGCCCTACGACAAGAAGTCATATTTTTGTAGACATTGCCGTCTACGTCTGTAACCTCATTCGTATAAAGTTTCATAATTTAATCTAGGTACATGTATACAGTTTCATATACGTGATAAATTGTTATTTTTCTGGATGAGAGAAGAAACCTTATTCGTATAAAGTTTTACAATTTAATCTAGGATAATGTGCTCTGGGTCACATAACGCCAGGATTCAAATTTTGTTCGAGAATTTTGTGTTGTCTAGTGATATTCAAAATGTATGAATTCAACACTGTCCTTGTGCTGTCAAATATTTATTATTGTCCTGGATGAGACTATTTTGTATTGTATGTGTAGATATCTTTTTTTAAATATATAGTTTATTTTTTTATCAGGAAAAAACAAAGCAGTTTTTGAAAAAAATCAAAGCAATTTCTTAAATTTTTCGCCCTACTTTTGCACAGTTTTCCATCCTATAAATTTTAAAATCCAACTTGGGCCTACATTCTCTGAAATCTCGCCTAGAAAATCTTATTCTTTTGTAATTCTCTCTCGTTTCCTTGCTCCTGTCTTTATTATCTATCTAGAGCTCGCCGGGCCGTAGGCTTTGCTTCGTTCTTACGCAAGAGTTCACTCTACTGTTCTGTAATCTGCACTAATAATAAAACTGTAGTGGGGTCAAATCAGTCTCTACATTTGATTTGTTCTAATGCATTTAGACTTTGTTATCCATACAGAAACCAAATATTTATTCCGATTTTTTTTTGTCTGTCTGTTCGGGCATGTTCTAGAAAGCAACAGAATAGATGTTATTTGGCGTATTTGTTACTTAAATCGTAGATATCTTCTCTACGACCTGAAAGAAAAATAACAATTATTATACATGCAGGTAAATAAGCCTTTTACCTACGTACTACTTAAGAGAAGCTAGGGCAGGTTTCTAGTTTAAAAAAAACTAAGACCGATTGCTGTATTAACTCCGAATCACAATTTACGATCATTATTCATTCAAAACAAAAGATGTTTTGAAAATTTAAAAAAAGCTTACGTTTTACTTATCTATCACTTTATTTGAACGCCATTAAGATAATGGAAGCGACATGTTTATGCTCAGTACTTTGATTAGAGATGAGAATCTCTTTTACTGTTTCTAGTAAAGTGAATGTTTGTGTAATGAGTCTCATTAAGTAGATACTGTTGGATTGAAGCCAGCCGCCTACCATCGACCCGGCCATTGAATGCTCTCGCGACTACACGTAATACCTTTCAGTCTATATTGTACGTTACGCATACTGCCTTTTAGTCTATACTTAAATTTAAATTGTAGATTTGCTGAATACGTCAGTGGAATTTTTTAAATGCTCTTTAACTTTATTAAACCTCTTTTCCTTACTGTTTATCCACTGTCATGCAATACTGAATAGACCTCCCGTTTGGGAAATATGCCTCTTAATAATAATATGAATAAAGTCAGTAAATGATTATCCCGCCATATAGAATAGATACAAAAATAGTGAAGAGCTATCACGAGATCGATATATTACTACATTAAATCGCTGTGTTAATAAATAAAATAAATATGATGCTACGGCATAAATAAATCCTGTCAAAGTGTAAGCGAAAATGTAAACACCGGACCTCGATTTATATAACGGCAAAGATTTCAGATTTTACACAGATCTTAACTTTAGTCGGGATAGTAGTCAATTAATATCATAAGTTAAAAAGATAATTAATCGTAGATATAAATAACATAACAGAACAGAAGCTTTTTTTTTAAAAAAGAAAGGCAAACCCATATTGGTTCGCGCAGTCGATTACGGCTTCCATTGTTTGACGTAAAGTCATCACATTTACAAAGGGAACGAGTTGGGACCTAATTTATGCTTCAGTGAGCGGAAATATGTGGTTAATGTTTTGCCGTTTGAAAAATTAAATCCTCATTGTAAGTGTATGGGAAAAGTAGATTTTTTTTCTGACGTGTAATGAAATATGTAAATTATTTTTTTTGTCATTTGTGAAATGTTGAAGCAATTTACCTCGGTACCTACATTCGGTCAGTTATTTAATTAAATGGGCGGTAAGAAGTGGATAAAAGACATACACATAGGATTCATACATTTCGGAGTCCACGAACTATGCCCTAATTGTTATCGCTAGATTAGGATTAGCAACGCGATAGAGAATCGTGTAATAATATGAAAATGTCCATAAGGTTCGTTAGATAATTTTTTTGACAAGCTTTAGAGCAGCATAAAAATTTTCAATCCTAGTTTTGGCTAATAACCAATCCGCTCTTTTAAAATTATTCACTTAGCGAAGAAAGTACCTGTATCCTGCAGCGAGTCGTAAATGCGTTGTATTGTAACCAAATGTACGCTAACCATAACCACACAACTATACATTTTACTTTATGCTATGACGTCATAGTGGTTAAACTACGTGACCCAGTTGATAACTCTGATGTGATGCCGTTAAAAGTTAAGGAGGTTTGTTCATGCATAAATCCGTTTCGGCCGGTATTTCCAATGGGCCGGGATTCTTGGGTCCTTTTTCCGTATTCCCAACGTATGTTCAGTCGAAATTACCTGATGTGATTCTGAGAAATGTGGCTTTAATTTTTGTTTTGGGTTAACATGTTTTGTTGAGGACAAACATTATTATAATTGAGAAAAATTAGAACCAGCCAGATGTATCACTCGGGTCTGTAAAAATTATTGTTTGACATAGTGTTGTGGTCAAATTCCGACCATAGAGCGGGTCCTCTATTAATATTACGTAATTAACTAATCCAGTAAATGAATCCTCGGTTCCTCTAGTAAATTAATAGTGGCCTTATTAAGGTCATTTTCCCGCTATTTTTGCCAAGTACACAATATGGATTTTTACTATTAATTTGCTCTGTCTTAACAAAACCATATTGATTTAATGTTTCAAATTTTTTGCAGGACTATTCTAAGGAATGTGTAGCACATGTACAAAAGTATTTAATGAAACACGAAGTCCCACCGACTTTGTTCGAGGTAATACACTTATTTGTTTTAAACTTATTTCGCGTAAACAAATATTTATGGCAATGTAATTTGTGACCAAACGTATTGGTTTCAGCCTTACATTGAAGAAATTTTCCAACATTTAAGAGGAGAACCATTCAAAAACTTCTTAGAAAGGTAACAAAGTTTAATGAGGCTTTTAACACATTCACAAGAGATGATTCAGATTTTAATATGAATATGATATTGTTTTTCGGTTTCAGTGACAAATATACAAGGTTTTGTCAATGGAAAAATTTGGAACTGAACATTCAGTTAACGATGAACGATTTCAGTGTTCATCGTATCATCGGTCGAGGCGGTTTTGGCGAGGTAAACAATAATATTAATTGTGACAACAGTTATACTATTATGTATGGTTCTTTGATTGTTTTGTTGCATTACTAGTAATAGTTAAGAAGATGATAATTATGACAAAATCAGGTTTAGATATTTGTCCAAATGTTTCGGTCACTTTAACACTTCAAGCGCTCGAATTAATTATACACATTAGTCATTTACAAATTAACTATGAAGATTAGAAACATAACCACATGAATACGTTTACAATAAAGGACTTGTTCTATTACTTCTAAACGATGTAGTATGTTATTCATTAGGATCTTAAGCACCCGATCTTTACGAATACAATTATCTATACTTTACTAAGAATTTTAACGACATGTTGCAACTTAGCTTTTACGATTCACTTAAAGCATTAATCGAAGATCCTCTTTACTATAAAAATGCAAATTTTCTGTCGTAAACCTATATTCTTCTCAAATTGCTTCTTGGATGCCTTTTTACTTAAAGTAGGTCGTACAAAAATACTCTTCGTAATAAGACTACCGGAGACCTTGTAGGCTTGTATTCGGTCGCTTGCAATCAGTTGCGTTTGTTTTTTTTCAACCGTTTGCGTGTGAGTTAAATTAAAAAAAAAGAAAACTGAACTAGGTTGTAATATGTACAGTCATGGCTTAATATTGGCGGTTAAACGATGTACAATGAATAACATAATATTATTTCAGATACATACAAGCATCCTTTAAAAAATAAATTCATTTAATTTTTTCTTTCCTCTACTTCATAGTTAAAAATGCATCCTTCACACTTTTGAAGACTATCCAAAGGCGACACTATTTCTCGTTTTCTGGCTCGTTAGTAACAGTTAGCCATATCTAAGAAATCCTAGACAACGTATTAAATATCATGAACATGGTACAAGACAACTTATTTCGCGTCAATCGATTCAATTTCGACTTTCCTGGACATGCAGCACCTCTAACCGTAATAGACATTTTAACGATACTTAGAATTCTACCGCAGTTAGCAGATTAATTCGTCGTTTCTCCTCAGGTGTATGGTTGTCGGAAGGCGGACACTGGCAAGATGTACGCGATGAAGTGTCTCGACAAGAAGCGGATTAAGATGAAGCAGGGTGAAACCCTAGCACTCAACGAGCGGATCATGCTCTCCCTAGTCAGTACCGGGGTGAGTGGAGTTTCACATATTTTTAGAATACGTAGAATAAAAAGTATACAAAGTTTTTAGAAGTTAATGATTTCTATTGGTGACATTGGCAAATTGCTATCTCTTTGCTGGTTTACTCGTTTGTCGACTGTAAAAAACCTTTATATTTTTCAATTGGGACATATACATTATGTATGCAAAATCTTTTTTCCATCTCTAATCGATTATAGGGCGAAAAGTTCTGATTTTTTTTTTTGAGTTACATGCTCTTTTCTATGTATTAAATCTATAGAAGTGTTCCTTTCTGCATATAAGAGTTAGCACTGATCACTTGGGTAGGTTCGACCCTAATGATATCATATCGTCTTTGTTTAACTCCAACGAATAGCATTTTATGACTACATATTCCCAAGAGCACATTTATAATTGTACGAAATATTCTGTCGTATTATATATATTTAAACTAACACATAACAAAACTTTACTCATATATTGCCTCATGTCTTCGATGTTATCGACACACTAGCGTAGTAACACTACACTATTCTAATGGTTTTAATAAAAACACATTAGGTAAATGAGTTCTGTCTATATGGGAAAACCGTTCTAATACGACTAGAACAAGCCTGCCAGTCTCTTAGCGGTTTCAGGAACGAAGTAACGGTCTTGCTCTGACATACGTGCAGCTATCTCTCTTACTCACGGACAAACTACAGCGTTATACATAAATAAATACAAATTGGAATTTTGTGAAATTCAAATAACGTACGACGAAATCGATCGTAGTATTCTCTTGGATAAACATAGTACATTAAAGGTATGCAAATTTCTTCCCGCTTCGTCTGACTTAACTCTAATTCGTCTGCCAGGTGCAGGCGGATTACAGGAATAGAGAATAGATAAACTGCATTCTTACCGCGTGCAATGGTAATTCATTCATTCATAAAAGTGCTATTTTTTTCGGTCTAAAGTTTTATTATTCTTTAAATACTCGGATGAAGAATACCAACTATTGATCGGAATTTAAATATCACTAATAATCTTAATGATAACTTGCGATAGAGTGGAGGGGATTATTTTATCTTCTCTGGTAAATGTAAGAATCTTAGGATGAGGTCAGGAACATCATAATGAAAGTAAACCACTACGATATGCAGTAGTTGACCGAATTACTTTATTGTTAAGTAAACAAAAAGTATTCATCTTATATTAAAGGGTCACTTCAAGAGATGAACAGCATGAGATGAAAAACTATTTTTCTTAGAAGGAAGACCCCTCTGACAGATTTTTGATAGCCCGAATTTGAATTTTTAAATTCTTGACGAAAATTTATCTGCCAGCCAGTGATATTGAACGAGGTGATACACCTCGTTACAAACTCATATCTTGTTTCTGCTACCTTTATAGGTACCGTACGTATTTAGGTCACAGAAAATCGTGTAGGTACCTAGTTCGGTTACCTAGAAAGCGGAAAAAATTTTGGATATAATTACAGTCACGACCTCTATCTTTCGATTTAGGCTTAACTACTTGACTAGTTTTATTTGTTAAAATATCTAAATCGAACTACTTCGCACCAAAACTTGTGCTGTATTCGCAAAGGTACGTGTTCACCTTTATCACGATGACAACACAAAGATCGCGTTCTCTATTATTATTCTAGCCTCTGTCCTTTGTTCTCCGTCATCTTATTGTTTTTCCTGTATATAGCGTTGCCCTATTTCAAACATTACATTCGTTTCAACTTCGTTGCAAAATATAAAATACCGCTACGAATATCAGACGATGTAAGCCTATTTTTTTTTGAAAAACGAATTCACTTATTTCATAATTTTCATTCCGACTGAAGACACGCAACATGCCGTGAAAAATATGTCTAGTTTCATCTGTCTCAACATGACGCTTTTGGCATTGAATTGTAAAATCATTTTGCTGGTGTGCTGTATGACCTAAATTTTTTTCGCCGCGAACTGATATTTTATGACGAGTTAAATGTAAACATGAATATTAATAGTTTCCATATCTGAATTAATTTGGAAAGGAACATCGCAAAACCAATACATTACAAATAACACATATTTCAAATACTTGGTTTAATTATAACCGTTTTGTTTGTTTTTTTCTTTATCATCCCGTCCTATCATTAGTGTCATTTAAATCCATTCAGGGTTTATTAGTAGACAATGCCATGCTGCATTAGGTCTTACCATTTGTATTTAAATGATGGCGACATGAAAAATAAACTTACTCTTCAAAATTAAACCTTACCTCACCGTAATTAAACCTTCAGTTTATTACTATGACATACTATTATGTGCGTAAATATGTTTCTTTAGGGCTCAACTCTAAAACAAATTCCGCATTGCTATTCAGAATGTGTAGGCACACTTTTTTATATTCCATTTTTATAGTCTCTCGCATGCTTTCTGTTCGTAAAACTTAAACTATTGTGAGCATATACCCGTAACTTTAAACATGCATGTAAGGCTTTGATATAACGTAATGTAGGTACTTATGTTGACATATTTTTATGTTACGGCATAAATTATTTTCTATTTATAAGTATAGTTCCAAGTAAATTCCGGTCAAGTACCTACGTATCGAATTTAATAATGGATGTTAACTATGTGATAGGTACTGTCTCCGTTACATTGGAACATTAACTTAGTAATGTCTATTGGGTTCCTCCTAATGTTTAACCTTTCAGTCTTTACTGTACGTAATTGATCGAACTGTTAGCAACGACGTTTCGGACGGTTGAGATTTGGTGAATAAGTTCTCTGTGATTAAATAAAAATATATGAAAGTTCAAATAACATATTCTAACGAATTCTCTGACACAATTCACTGGCTAAATGTCAGATAGGGATATCTTGCAGAGAAATGTGTACGTACTCGTTTAATGCCTGATAAAAATGAGTAGCCATTGTTTGGGATGCGGGTACTAAGGTCTGTTTCTGATGCGAACGGGCTGGGTACTAGTCAACGATGTATAGGTAATCCTGTTCTCACTTTACAGCTTATAAAAAGTTGGGTACTAGCAACCTACATTCGAATGAGAATCGATACCCATCGGCTTTGATTCTGTACCATATATATCAACACACACACGTACAAATAATAAGCAATCGCACTGGGCACATGAACGATACCTAACCAATTGGACTGAAACGAATTGGCTCGCCCTCGATTTCCGATGTGCTCCTATACCATCCGCATTTATTGCACTTTTTTTAGATTTTTAACTTGAAAGACGAAATTGAATCTGTTTATTTTTATCTTTTAATATTTTTTGTTAAGTAAATCCTAAATGTTTTCAGTAAAGCTCGGGAATGACTCTTGGTAACATCGTTTTACTTGTGACCTAAAAGGCTTCCAAAGTTTCGCAAGGCCGCTGGTATTCCAAGTTTATGAAACGGGAAATTTCTCTACAGTTCAACATTGGTTATGTTGTAATGTCAGCTGTAATTTATTCGTATACACGGGTACCTTTTAAGCGACTACTATGGTCGGGCCTTAAAAATATATTTTAAATAATTATTACATTGATACGAAAATACATTTAGCATTGATAGAGTCTAGTAGGTCTAGCTTTTGTTAATTTGTTCATAAAAGGTATACTACTTGATCACGCTATAATTGTCTTAGCACCTACAACAGCATTTCTCACAGCTTCCCAGGGTTGGCTAGTAGACAATGTCATTAGGCGTTAAGCTGTACCATATATATACCTTATTTTAAGAGGGGACATAAATTTTTATCTATATTAATAAATAAATAATTAGGTCGTAAAGCTTTAGCACAGCAGCAATTACAAAATGAGTCTCTAGACTTCCATAAAAATTAGTTCAGTAAAGATTGGTTTATAACAATACTTTACGAGATCGTCATCTGAAGTTAATACATAAATAAGTTTTATGAACAACTTTGTGTTGTGTTTGAAAGTATTAATCCGTGGTGATAAATATATTCGTTTTATGTTCGGCCAAAGTAAGCTCATGATTCGCTAGGATGGATACAGATTAGTAGAGCAGTATTTACGATGACACTTAACGACTTAGGTACGACTTGTATTGACACAGTATAGTTTTAATGACACATTCGCTGAAAGAAAAAAAAAATAGTATGTTACAACAGTATTAAGACATTCATAGTTAAGAGATTATCATAAGTAATCGACAAAGTTATGCTTGTATGGTCTGCTGATGAACGGTTGACGGTTTTTTTTCTTGAGCGCTTATGTCCTTATTATAAAAAAATCCCTCTCTTTTCATTCAGTACCCTTCAGTAATAGGTTAGGTACTACTCTCTATGAAGGCCTTTTCAACCCGCAACCTGAAGTACGCCTTTAATAGGTTGAAGCCAATGAAAGAAAAAAACATTTTCAGAATCATACAAAGGTATTTCTGGAAATGTTTACGGATCTACCATGCTAATTCAAATGAATAGTATGAACGTGGATTGGATGCACTCTAAAATTTTATGTAATAACTTCTGCAAAAGTTATTTAGTTATGTTATTGTGTTCGTAGGCTTTGGAGAAGAAAAATTAATTTGCGTTGGACGAGTTGAGAATACTTCGTTCTCCTTGTATGAAAGGAAAATTCTTCGTCATAATAGCAGTGTTATTTGTTGATTTTAATACTGCAAACAAATATTATGTAGGTGTCTTATGAAAACAATTTTTGTCGCGAGATATATTTTTATTTCTGTGCCGTTTTATGACTGTCTTTGTGGTCTGAGTCAGCAAGAACGTTACGATAGACTACGGTCATTTCATTCGACTGATGTCAGATAATCTCCTATCTCCCATTAGATATAAAATAAATGCTAGAGTCGCTTCCCATTAGTACCTAGTTGTTAAATTTTAATGCTATTCCGTTCGTTCTTCGAAAGAAACGATTTATCTTTATACTGTTCCTGTGTGATGTTAGCATGATTGTGATCTAAGACGAGGCGCCGAGATGTCTCACTTTAGCTTTTGGTTAATAGCTACAATATTAAAACATTACTAGACAGACACACTTAGGCCTAATATAATATAATAATAGTGCTATTTGTACGAAGTATCTAAATCAGTATCGTTTATCATAAAGAAAATAATTATCTGAGAATTATCGGTAATGTCCTAATAGGTTCTGTCGACATAACTTAGCGTTGCCAATTTAGCCACTCACCTGTCGAACTTTCATAGAATTTTTGATGGGTTACAAAACAACTACAAGTCTGTTATGAAGGCATGCTTGAAATGTGATAAAAAATACCTAAATCAGATCTAAAACTAGTATTCAAACAAACAGCAAAGCTACAACAAAGGGTTAGTGTTGATATCTATTTTAAATTGTGTATCTGTGTACATTTATATTGGCAACACTGATTTCCTTTTCCTACTGTAACTGTGTGATTAATTTGTTGTCAAGTCAAGATGATAAAAATCTGTACCTACCGTATGTTAATTCTGATAATGTTAAAGTGTTCTTTTCTGAATAAAAGGTGATAAACTGTCTGAGTGTGCATCAATTATTATATTATAACAGTTAGTTTTATATCAGGCGAACCATAGCGAGAGTAATATTTATTTGCGGTGATATGTTCCGTGCAGTGCTGGTAATTTTATAGCGTCGTGTTTCCATTGCGGCTCTGCTTTCACGGTCGTGGGGCGATGTGTGGTTTAGAGGCGACGTGTAGTCTGGCGTAATAACGTGTACTCGACCAAGGAGTCTTAAATGCATTAAGAAACTAAGCTATAGAATTACAAGTGATTCATTGATCTTGTTTTTGCGGTGTCTTAGAAAATGTTACTGGTATAAGTAGATATTGCAGCGATGCCCTATGTACTTGTGATTTGTAAGCAAGTTTGCAAAGAGTCCGTAAAAAGAATTCTAAGTAAAGGCCTTGTTTGTTATGGCTTTTCGAGGTGAATCGGTGAAAACTTTTAAACTTTTATCATCGTTAAACTACAAGGAGTACTTACAATTCATGTATTTTTCATCAATATTAAGAGCCATTGGGTTCGATCATGTTTTTCAATAAATATTAATATTTATTGACCCATTATTAAAATATTTTGTCATATGGACAGTGATGTCATGTGTCGTCAACAACGAATCTCAAATTTCCTATATCGGTGGGCGTTTTTGATTATACGTATGAACATTACTGTACTGTAATGCGTATTTTTCCACATTGTTCCTATCACAAAGTAAACATGAGGAGTACATGATTAAAATACTCGTTATAATCATTTCAGATTTCCGCTTGAATTAAAATGACCCCTCATTTTCATATTATTTAACAATAGCTTTAAAAAGCTATCAGTTAAAAAAAATCAGGTGTTATCCTTTGACCAAAACTTACAAAATCTTCTCTGTTTTTATCTTAGTGATACCTATTTCTTCTCATCTTTATTTACAATCGTATTTTAAATTACCAATCGTTGCCTGCTAATCGTCAATGAATTGTTTAATACATTTCTGTTTTGTTAGTTTTATTAGTTTCTATTTAAAAATAATAAACATATACTCGAGCTATAGTTGTGGTACAACAGAATATAACAGAATAAACCAATGGTTATTAGATTCATCTGTAGTGCTTTACGAGTATGTTGTACGCGTGTCACAGGAAGTTTAGGAGCCAATTGATTGCAATTTCCTCTGTGAAGCGTGGATATACGAGTATGTTTGTAGTACGCTCGTACGTACGTACATTCGTTGATGGATTATTACTTCGGATTTATTTCCGTATATATAGAATAGACCGTGAGATTTATGATTACCTTACAATTACTTGCAAAATACTTGCAATTACTTGTAAAAAGTTGTGTAAGTGTAATAAAAATAGACATGGTTGTTTTAAGGACAGTAAAGCGAAAATCTGTCACATCTATTTCTTTTATTAACATCCAACAGATTAATTTTTATATTATTTTCTATATGCTCAGTTTCAAAAATTGAACGAACCTCTTAAACGTTGTAGCTGCTCTTTTTTTTCTATTAAGTACCTAGCTACCATAATAATCGTGCATAAAACAATTTAGGATATAACGCAAAAATGATTAAAACTACATTTATCTGTTGTAATGACCGTGGTTTGAGAGCAGTGGGCGCGTCGCATTGACACGTACTCATAAAACTGATAACATGCATAGTGCATACTCGGATTAAACATCGCACGACTATAATAATCTTATTGAACTTGGCAATGAAAATAAACACCCCAGGGTAATGGGGAAACGGTTTTATAGACATTTGTCGTAATGCACCTATTTCCGTCCGCCGCACAGGTCGTTACTTTAAAATGCTGTTTTGCATTTCGCTCACAGCTCCACAATGCGTCAGTCAATATTTGTCCATTGATTCGATTCATTTGCAGTACCGTTTTAGCAGTGATTCTATTTCTTCAGTTAACTGCCAGCACTATTAATTGCAGAATAAATATTTGTTCATGCTTATACAACAGGATGGTTTATTTTTTTATTGATTCACTGAATGCGAGACGGGTGTCTTGAATAAATTGTAGAATTCCTGAAGATAGCTTTAATAGTAACATTTAAATGTTTTGTTAAGAATGGATAGAGCTAGAGCGAACTAGATAATATAAGGAGATAATGTATAATTTATAAGATACTCCAATATAAATCTTTCATGTGCTTTATTACAAACTACCAGGACGTGTTAGAGTATTATTTTATTATTAATGAAGTATTTACTGTTACAAATTTAATTACACTCGTATTTTCAATAAAGATAACGATAGATAGATAATGTTGTCCTTCGTTGTTTTTATCTGATCATTATTTGTTAATTAGAGATCCGTATTACGATATTTATTTATAGATAACAAATACATAAACATGTATTTTGTGTAAATTGACTGCCAAATCATTTCTTAGGTTGTAACTTCACACTTTTAGATTAGTGTAGGTACTTGAAAGATAATGCAGATTATATAACATGACTAATTAGCAATAAGACTGCTTTGTAAAATATTTTATTCACTACGTTTGGAAATAAATGGTTAGTACCCAACTTTCGACGCTAGAAAGTTATGTTTTTCAGTATACCAACTAAAGAAAGATACGCCGCATCAATATCGGTTTAGCCATTTTGGAGATTAGCGATGAACAAAAACCCATAGAAACCATCTACCGTGTACGAAAAGTGATTGATCTATTAACTTTACATGGCTAAAAGATAGTAAAGATGGTTTTTATTGTATTAAATTAAAACTTAAAATTATTTATGTAGTAACTAGTTATGCATATTCATTAATTATAGGTTTTTTCTAGTTGGTACGACTAGACTAGGTACTGCGATGTCGTGTCACGTTAATCATAGTTCAGTCTAAACGGTATAAAGACGAAACTGCTTTCCTGTTAAGAAAAATAATGACTTGAATTCGTGCAACTTTTACATTGCTTACTATTGTATCTGGTTGATTTACGTCACTTGACAACGTAATCGTGAGTCGTTAGTCTATGATTCATGGGGAGAATATTTTGCTCATATTGTTTGTGATGATATTACAATACAATGTGATGTGTGTTTGTGTATTGTTGGAATTCAAGGGGCTCTTTTCATCTGGTTCATGACATAGTTCCTGGTTGAAAAACAATAGATGAAGCAACGTATGGGTTGGTCATAGACGCGCTGCTTTAAACAGCCGGTGCAGACATCTTCATGCAATTACGTGATTTTTTATTGCTATTCATAGACGTTTGAAGCAATCGTTTCATACCAACACTTACTATGACTGCTTGAAACCATCCGTCTATAGCCACCTTAAAAGTATTTGCCTGAGTCCTTATTAATGCCTCAAATGGTAACTAGACTCAAACCTTTCTAGGAACTATCGTTTTTATTTCGTTTCTGTTTCTGTTTCTGAAACCTAAATTAGTATTTTTATTATTTCCAGGTGGACTGCCCCTTCATAGTATGCATGACCTACGCTTTCCATACGCCGGATAAACTCTGCTTCATCCTTGACCTGATGAACGGTGGCGATCTACACTACCATCTCTCGCAGCATGGCGTCTTCAATGAAGCCGAGATGAAGTTTTACGCTGCTGAAGTTATATTAGGTAAGAGAAATCATTTATATAATAAAAACAAATGCTTAGTTTGTTTTTTGACTTATTGTACGTATCTTTAAATATGTTTTTTTTTGCGTGAATTTGTTTTTTTTGTACGTCATAGTGGGGTAGATTGAATCAGATAATTCTAACTTTTTTTTCATCTAGATATGCCAGTGACAAATTATAATAAAATTAGTTGATTAAAAAGATTCAAGTTCTGGTAAGTTTCAGTGCAACAATGAGGTTGCATTTTTAATGCTGAATAACATGATGCACACTGTATTCAGTTATAGGAATCAAGCAAATTCACAGCAAAAACAGAAATTACCTGCTCATGCTTTACAACATTTAAGGAAATAATTATAATTAATGCAACTATGTGACTATGCACAAGGTTTTAACTATAGTATTCTACATAATACGTATTATTATGTATAACAAAGGTGTTAAATAAGTGTTTTTATTCTAGCTTTATAGCAATGCTACTGAAGGTTATCAAGACATGAAGACAATTAAACAACGCGGGTAATTGTCTAATGTGGGAAATATTTTTTAACTATTAATAAAACGAGCTATTTTTAGTAGCCGAGTAATTAACGTTAATTTTATTCATTAAGTAATATAAAGCGTCGTAATTAAAATTTGTAATGTATTTATAAAAAGTATGAGTAAATTTTGTTGGCATATAATTCTATATTAAATGAATTTATTATGTTTAAAATAGTTCATAGATTAGATTAGAGAAACATTAAGTAGATACCGATTTTGAAATTGTCTAACGTAATTAAAGCAAGTAGGTAGGTGGTATACCATGTCAAATCTTATTCTTAAATCGACTTTTGGATACATTTTTATTTTGATAGTTAATACAAAATATTTACAAAAAAATATTAGATAATATATATTCCAAATTGGTATTGCCCATAGATTATTCATTGACCTTGTTCATCACAGCCCCCATAGTATGGATATTAAATGAAAGACCTTGAAGAGTTCTATAATACTCTGTTGTCATACTAAACACTGTATATAGGATATAATAAAGAGCAAAATAAATGGATGTAATTACATTTTTCCTAATATGAAAGTCAACGAATTGTATGGGGAATGGTTACTTGACAAGCTATCGTTTAAAGGTCCTGGTGGACTTGAATTCGATTTGAATTGAAGTATAAATATTGAATAATACGTTTTAATTTTTGATCTTGGTTTAAGTGTGCATCTACGTGTCATATGTTTTATTCACACAAGGAATAATTTTGTGAAGTTAAGACTGTATAACGCTATTTACTACCTCACTGCGCTATAAGGCTAATCCTTTACATTTGCAGTCGAGATTTTTATTATTATTTTATTACTTGTTTAAATATATACTATTTGGTTGACAGGTTTAGAGCATATGCACAAACGCCACATAGTGTACCGTGACCTGAAGCCGGCGAACATTCTCCTCGACGAACACGGCCACGTGCGAATATCCGACTTGGGTCTCGCTTGCGATTTCTCCAAGAAGAAGCCACATGCCAGCGTGTGAGTATTACTCGTATTGTCTAAATCCCGTGTCAAACAGACAGTAAATCAAAAGTGAGCGGAAGCTTTTTAGTTTTGTTACGTATAGGGACTATAATATAGTGACACTAACAGGAGTAAATTCTATACAAAGCGCGCGAAATAACACACAGACAGCTAATTGTGTACAGATACGAGTTTCGGGTGGTTTTAGAACAAAATCGTGTTGATGTTTGCATGCTGAGCTTGGTGTCAGAAACGAAATTCATATCAAAGTTTTCCCTACTATTAGTCTCTCTATATTCTGGTATAGGATCGCTTGAACCAGGGAGCAATACAAATGTGGGCAACTTGCGTTTGGTGGAAACTTAGCTTGAGAGTTTGCGAGAATGATCAGAAGTGATATTGTGGTATATTTACAATAGTGCTAGAGTAATAGAAAAATGTTATATATATTCAATATGGCTCTTTTACATGTAACTATCTCCTGTTTCTTCTAAATATTATACGAAGCTATTCAAATTGGAAGTGTTATAAAGAGGGAATTGTAATAATACTCTGTGGTACATATTTGCTGAGGGCGATCCATTTTCGGCAGAAGGATGTTTGTACATGTTCATGTTATGTTACTATTTTATAAATGCTTTACTACTATGTTTTCTTTTTCTGTCGAAGTATTTTTTTTTTCTTTTCTTTCTTTCATAATATAACGTTCTGTCAATTGATATTTTTTTTCATAAAATCAATTCCAGCGGCACTCACGGGTATATGGCGCCGGAAGTCCTTTCCAAGGGCACGGGCTACGACTCGTCGGCGGACTGGTTCAGTTTCGGCTGCATGCTCTACAAACTACTGAAGGGCCACTCGCCCTTCCGTCAACACAAGACCAAGGACAAACACGAAATAGATCGGATGACGCTCACTATGGTAATCTATTAGAAAGATGCCTCGGAGTGATGTTGTATGACGCATATTGAGCCACATTGTTGATTGAAATACTGAATATCTTTTTGTTAAAACGTTTCAGTGGTAGCCTTAAAAAGAGTACTGATTATTGTAATTAATTAAATGCTTACTCAAAGGTGTAGAAGACTAGAAGAGTAGATCTCTAACGAATTTGTTACATTTTCTATGATTATTCTTCTAGGAAATTTAATATCAACATTTAAATTGGCTCAGTATCGAATATTCGTGGCATCTCTCATATGGTATGGTCGGTTATATTTGGGTTTAAATTTCATTAGATATTAAAATTATGTCTGTTTAAAGGCGAGTTTAATGTTCGAGTATATTATTTTGAAATTAATATGTGATCAGTTAGGTGCTTACACCTTATTTTATCTTAATAAAAAACACATTCTTAAAGTTGCTTTGAATTCGTTATTTCTAGAAAAATAATAACAATACTCAGCATAAATTTTACTGGATTTCACGCTCATAAATCTGTAACTTGAACTACAACAATTATTTATGTACAAGTTTAAATGATACAATTTGTTAGTATTAGTAAGTAAGGCGGCCGTCAAGGGCGGAATCACGTCTTCAATAGAAATACAACACGTTTCAGAACGTTGAGCTCCCGGAGTCGTTCAGTCCCAGTCTGAAGAGCTTGCTGGAGGGGCTGCTGCAGCGGGACATCAACAAGAGATTAGGTTGCAAGGGACGGGGGTGAGTCTCCTTTAAATATTATACAAGTATTATAATATACTATACAAGTATACTAGTAAGAATATTTAGCAATGTCCTGCAAGATATTTTGTCTCTCAATGCCTTATATCAGGTGATTTTAACCTTAAATGGTCATGCCACTTTGAATTGGAACGACGAAATTTTTTCTCGCTCTGAGAATGCGTCGTTTTCCTGTGTGTGTTGTCTTTGGTATTCAAGACAAAGGGAACCTTAGTGTAGGAATATTACTGGTCGTAGACGGACTGCTTCTAGTAGCCGCTGTAGGTAAATTGAAGTAATAAGCGTGCTGATTGTATGAACCGACTGCTTCGAACTACTCGTGTAATATGGTGGCCGGATCGCACGCTGCTCGAAGCTGCCG
>LGAG01000707.1:9525-22553 GCA_001278395.1 Lerema accius | reverse complement strand
CACGCAACTGCTTGAAGTGGCCGGCGATAATTTCACTAAGCAACCTGTCTGTAGCTAGTCTTAGCTTCTATCTATCTATGTGTGTAACATTATTTATTTATGTTTATAATGTTTGTGCTATCAGCAGTGAAAGCCTAGTGACGAACGGGAAAGGGAGATTATGGGTTCAAATGACACAGCACGCACCTCTGATTTAAAAAGTTATGTGCGTATTAGATACTAATTATCACGTGCTACGGTGAAGAAAAACATCGTGAGGAAACTTGCACACCTGATAGTTCTCCATAAAGTTCTCAAGGGAGTGTAAAGTCTGCCTATCCGCACTAGGCCAGGTGATTGGAGTGTACCCCTCACACTGTGAGAGGAGACCAGAGCCCAGCACTGGGACAGTTATGGGTTGCAATGATGACATGATGAAAATGTATGTACAGTGCGGACGAGGTGAAGGAGCACGTGTTCTTCGCGGGCATCGACTGGCAGCAGGTGTACCACCAGAAGTACACGCCGCCGCTGATCCCGCCGCGCGGAGAGGTCAACGCCGCTGACGCCTTCGACATCGGTAGCTTCGACGAGGAGGATACCAAGGGGATCAAGGTGAGAAAGTACATACAATCCATCGACATAAAACTCTTAGTGGTCCAGTTAGGATGGTCTATGGCAAGTCTAAAGGATGATTCACGCTACACCGTGTGGCAACCGGGCAGGGTCTCGGCCAGGACACGTCCCCCGTGCGCCGGCCGAGCCAGTCATTCATGTTACACCGGGCTGTTTTGGTGTATTCTTATATCTGTGTATGTGTTTTGTTTGGTGGCCCGTGCCGAAGCCGGGAAACAATCTCCACCGACATTTCAACGCCGTGCCCCGGCCGTGCCTGGACGGCACACGGCCGGGCCCAGCCGAGACACGGTCTAGCATGAATTACTTCATACAAAATTTATACCCACAATGTTTGAACGTGCTCCGGCCGGGGCACGGCCCGGTTGCCACACGGTGTAGCGTGAATCATCCTTAACAGTCCTAAGTTTGGGGACTGTTGGGGGACTGTCTTTTTCTTGTAATGGGAACTAATGACACATATTTAAAGACACGATAAAAAAAAATTTTGACGTTGGTCGAACTTAATTTGTTTATTTTGTTTCTACCTGGTAACAGTGTGGTTACTTAATATAATTTTCTTATAATTTTTTTTCCCCAGTTGACTGAAACAGATCAGATGCAGTACAAAGACTTCCCACTGGTGATCTCTGAGCGTTGGCAGTCCGAGGTCGCGGAGACCGTGTTCGAGACCATCAACCAAGAAGCTGACAAGATGGAGCTCAAGAAGAAAGCCAAACAGAAGCAGAAGTTTGATGCTGATGAGAAAGGTTCGTTATTTTACGAAAAGGTTTACGTTATGTTTAAGTTTCCGTTGCGTTTTCGTTACGTTACGTTAAACCTAAGTTTACGTTACGTTAATGTGTTTTATTTACGGAACGGAGATGGTATATGCGTTTAGGATGTCAGGTGTCTGTATTTGCAAATGAATGTTGCCATTTATCTCGAAAGATACTGGACCGATTTAAATACGGTTTTCAGTGAAGGATACGATTGTTCACAGATGACATGGTGCTAACCGGCTAAGTAAATCAATTTTATTTTATTCATTTTTCAGAATCGGATTGCATCTTACACGGCTACATAAAGAAACTGGGCGGTCCATTTGCTAGCGCTTGGCAGACTCGCTACGCCAAGCTGTACCCTAACCGACTAGAGCTACACCTCGAGAACAGTGCCAAGCCAGAGATGATACTGCTGGACTCCGTCGAGGAGGTGTCCTCGGACCTGGTCTCCATGAAGGGAGAGCAGTGCATCGTGCTCCGGACCAGGAATGATACCAAGATTGTGCTTACTAATACTGTAAGTTGGTTTATTGTTAACTAAATGTGGTTTTCATGAGAACTGTCAACCTGCCTCCCCCAATGCATAAAACGAAAGGTTTTAAAAATAGTTTCGCTGAAAAAAATACGTTTTTGTATTACTTATACTATCTCAAGTTTATCTAGCTATTACTGTCTATGTACTCTGTGACAAATGACGGATAATGCAGTTTTATCAATAGGGTCCCGTTGGTAGCCTTTGGGTACGAGACTTAAAGAAGTATATAAATTATATTCATTAAAATATTTTTATTCCTAGGACGAGATCGGCCTCAAAGAATGGGCAATATCTTTGCGCTCCGCTCACAAGTGCTCCCAGGAGCTCCTCGCGTCTATGGCCAAGAAGGCGGGCAAGATATACGGCACCGACGGCTCGAAGGAGATCGCCGCCCCCGCGCGCCCGCCGCCCCCTGTCGCCCCTAACGGCAACTAGCAAGAGCTCGCGCCCAACAAGGGCGCGAAAATGTTCCGCCGCTCCAAGAGCGCTGCTCAGCTCATCAAGTGAGCGCGGAACGTGTCACTGCACGCCCCGCCCCCCGAGAGCCCCGCCCACCTCGCCCGCCTGCTGTGACGTCATCAAGCACGGAGTCCGTGTGCTTGACAACGCTCGTCAACTGAACGCCGAACGTGTCGGAACGTGTCACGACATGTCTCGCCTGTCGGCGGTGACGTCATCGTCGTGACGTGTCGTTCATTGTGGAGTTGGAGTACGCCACACAATTAGTCAGTTGAACGCGGAACATGTGTCGCTCGTCTGCTATGACGAAATCTTTTGACATCGAGTGGTACAGTGATTTTTTTTATTTCCAGGATATGAAAGAATCATCTTAGAATACCCTTGGGTCAAAGCGATGCGTCAACGCACTGTTATAAAAAATCAATGCTACATCTACTACATACGTTAAATTCGAGCTCTAGCAATCTACCTCAAATCGACTATGTTGCATTATTGAATATTTATAATAATGTATTCATTATATTCTTATAAAAGCACTACCTCGATTGAATGGGTGCCTTATGAATTGCAATAATAGTATAAATTGCACGCATAATTTATTTAAAATGCCGTGATTTGTGTGCTAAGGCGCTAAAATGCGTTGATACGATAAAATATATCGAGTATATTTTATTGTCTCAACTTACATTATTAAACTCATGACAAAAATGCCTTACTACTTACCCTGTAGTGCCTCTTATTAATATTTTTAATATTATAGCTTTATTTGTATATCTTTTTCATTCCAGTTATTATAAATAAATATTATTCTATGTCATAGTATAAGATAATATATCGTATGCGGTATAATTATGCTATACATGCCTCAATAAATAGCACCATTTAGGTTTCACTCTATTTATTGTTTAAAAATAAAATTCAATGGAGATTGCTAGTGCATGAAGAATCATTCGGGTGACTTTGGTGCGTACTTTAACTGTTTAAAAAGTGTTGATACGTTAAATGCGTACAAAAAAATGGGTGAATTAAAGGTATTGACGGGGCTTTCAAATAATTAGCGGGTTAAAATGGACATTAAGCGTGTGTAAGGTGTTAGTTTAATGTTTCGTTCGAGTTTTGACACCCGTTAGGGCTCGTCTAGTGTAGCGTGCTAGCTCGTGTGTTCCTCCGGAGTGTGTAGGTTAGTACTAAGGATGATAGTCACTATTAGGACTGCCAATTATTAACTAAAACGAATGCTATTCGCATTTTTATTATTGTTGGACGAATCGATGTGATAGGACCGAACAAATTTGTTACTATTACTATAAAAATGTATAGATTTCTTTTACCTACGGTTAATTTTTGAATGTGGATAATGAGATTTTTGTAATTGTTTGCACCGATTAAATTTTGTAATTATTAATGTAACGTTCTGGATGTTGTATTTAACTATGTCGTAGATATTGTAAAAATCTAATCTAATAACGTATAAATCTAGTAGTAAAAACGTAACTACATTATGTGTTTGTGCAATAGATCGAAATTACAAAATTGTAACTTAATGATCACATTAATAAAATTTAGAATGTTTTAAATATTTAAATGCGATCAGATTAATATAAAAAATATAGAATGCTTCAATTTAATCGATTTACATGTAATTAGAGACTAGCACTTCGGTTTTTATTCTGACTATTGCGCACGTGTAAAATAATTTATATTGAACTCCATTTGTGTTGTATCTGGTGGCTCTTTCGTGCAATTTTATTAATTTTATAAGTTCCTCGTGAGCTGTCCTAATATTGTACCGTATGCCGGTAATATACTATTTATTTAATGGTACTTAAATGTTAAAACTCTTCCGATGTGTTATTCGATTTGAAATAAGTTTAAATGTTATTTATTTAAATAGGTACCCGTGTAAGTAGGTGTATTAAACTCTCTTTTTCATATAATTATATAGAGGCAATACTTTTCTAACAACATTTAGGTGTGGTTAATACAAATAACAATACTTGTAAAATCAATATTTATAGAACTTTTAAACAACTTTTATGTCCATGAATTTATCTGGGAATTTATTTTAATACATACATATTCCATAGACAATTTTTGTATCTTGTCTGAGATGGCGTTTGTATGTTTTTTAACACGATGCAATGCAATTTGATTTTGAAATGGTTTCTGTCTGATGCAGATTTAGTCATGAAATACATTAGGGAGTTTTGTGTTACGAGTTAAGTATTAGGTATAGCACTTTTTCATACATTTACTATGTCAATAAGTACTCAATTAATTTAGATATGAATGAAATTTTGCCCGAAGGTATAGTTGAGATTATGGGATGGAATCGATCGTAATTGACGGTATGCACGGGTAAGGTAACAGGGTGGGCAGTTATTTTAAATTTAAAATTTAAAGTAACGTGTTTACTGTAATTTTAAAATTTGTATAAAAATATAATGCAATAATTTTTCATATTTAGTACGTTAATGTTAAGCTGATTAATTATTACCAATAATACACCCCTGTAGGGTCGTTAGTAATGATTATTATATAGTAAGTCTATTAGTAATTTTCATTAGTACTGGGCGGTTTGAGAGTCGTGTCAAAATGATTAAAAAAATTATTAATTGCGATGCTAAGAAATATACAATTTCCTGTAAGTAATATTACGTCTTGTTATATAGTTAAATATACATATTCCTATCTGAGAAAACAATGTTTTTGTAGTTTATTTAATTTTGAAGTTTAAGAATATAGTTAAAATCGTTCATTGCATCGCAATTTCTTTAGCAATACATTTGGCATGAAAGTGATGAATACATGGAATTATATAGGGAGATATTAGATATGACTAAAAACAAGCCTTCTTATTATTAAATACCCTTGAATCGGATTAAAATACAATCAAAATAAACATAATTAACTATTATTAGACACAACTTTAGGTCCTATGTTTCTAGGACCTGATAAATTTTACATACTGCTGTATCAAATCTATATGATGGATCGATTAATCAAAGTGAGATTTAAGTCATAAAACGTTTGTGACTGCAGTGCTTAGTGCAAAACTTAGATAAAATTGTAATTCTAGATAGCGTTCTAGGGAAAATATATAGTGTGCTAGATTCCCCGATGTAAGCCGAATTCCAATATGATTATGACTAAGAATATCCCAAAAGATTTAAGGAGAGAAATATGCATAGACTTCTGTGACATAGCATCAGGGGGCGTATTCAATGTCTCAGTAGTATTATATCAACCTTACCGCTTATTTATTATTTAAATGCCATTACGAAATTGCACCTTATTGTCATGATAATACGGCTGCAAATCGTACTCGCATTTCAGTACTAAATACCACTGTAAGGATGTTAATAATACTATTCTTAAGAGATTATTTGCGTAGGGGGTAAAGAAATATTAATGGAAAATCGCCCCTGATGATATTTTCTAGAAGTTTCCCTTATGTTACTATGAATATATTACCAGTGAAGTTTAGTGCGCTTAGACGAGTAGTTGATATTGTGCTTAATTTATTATTTTAGGGTTAGTGTCTACAATAAAAGTAATTCAGCAAGAATCACAATTTAAATATATTCATTTCGTTATTTTACTTTCATTAGTTACAATAAGTATAATAATTTTCGCAGGGATTAATTCATCATTAATTATAATTCATTATTTTTATACTTAAATATATATTGTATACATATTTTATTGTTATCCTTTGCTGTTTTTGTGTTTTATCTATCATAAAGAGTTTTAGGTGCTAGTCAATTAAATTTACAAAATAATTGTTTTTCTTGATAAAATATAATGGAAGCGTATATAGCTGTTTATCAGTTTGAGCAGTATTATAGGTTAGTTATGTGATAAAATCATCATTCTATCTTATGTGATACTTTTCTTTTTAACACATGCTTATATTCATTGAAACTGTTGGTTTCTTCTCGATTAGTGTTACGAACAAGTTTTCTTTTTATTTTTTGCAATTTTTGCTTCTGCCATATTACAATTATATTTATACATTACATTTTAATAGAACAAAATATAGCCAGTAGAAATACTTCAGTTTTAGAGCAAGTTTAATTAAAGGCCAAATAGATGTTGGAAATTCTAAACATTCCCATATGCCAAATTAGTCATCGTAATGTTTGAATGATAATGCATTTAATAATTACTTATACTGTATATTGTGTACAGTGGTAGTTATATAATTATCTTATACAGTAGATATAAAGTAAACTCCGTATAAAATGACTCTTCTATATAGATACTTAGCTATAGGTACAGTTAATAAAATGGCAAAAATATTTTAGATTTTATGATGATGTTAAACTAATTTTTGTGACAAAATTACATGATACCGGGTAAAAACATAATTCGAAAATGTTATTTTTTTCTATTTAATAAACTATTTATTTTTGTCATAGTTTTGCATACTAATAAGTAAACTCATATTTGTAAAGGTTTGCAGTTTAGATAAGTATGATAATTATGATAAATTAGGTTCTGAATACGTGTAATTATATATCTATCACTGTATTAAATTAATAATTGCTTTGCACAAATTAATCTGCACTTCACTATGTAACGTAAATGAATGATTTTGCAGTTTAGATTATAATGAGGTAAAAGTTAGAAGTTATTGGCTACATCTGCGTCAGACAGTGGGTTAAGTTAATGTCTCTGTTAGAAATCTTTTATTGTGAACCTACCTTATGTGTAGTAAATTGTTTATTTAATCACAATGTCGTTTTATTGTTATGTTTCAAAAGTCCAAACACTTATATACATTAACACGCACAAAATTAACTATAAACTTAAAGGATCACATCACACGCAACTACGCCAACTACTTCACTTTAATAAAGTAATATGAACTTTATATTGTGTTTATTACAGTTAAAATTTCAATATTCACTAAGTGCATGATGGGTCGATCAATGGCTATTATTATTATGTCCAAATCAGAAACAGTTCAATAGGTGTCAGAATGTTTATTATTTCTTTGTTGTAATTAAATATTGAGTGCAGTTGGCGTCATGTTGTAATTTGCTATGACCCTTATGCTATAGACATTTTTTATAGATTGAATACTAGACTCATACGAAGTTTCTATAGGAATACAAAATTATTATTTTAGCTGTAAGTATAGTCAAATTTATTGATGAAACAAATCCTTCAAAGCTTGACAAATCTGTCAAAATGATAAAATCAAGTTTGTAAATATATACCGTATTTTTATTTATTATGAATTCAGACGATATTATATTTTATTCATCGTTAGTGTTATGTGTGTCTCTCGGCAGCCATTACAAGACGATAGATGACCAGCAAATGAAACGGAACTATGGCACGGGACTCGGTATCCTCGTTGCATGTATGATTTGTGGTCACAATATATTCCACACAGTGCTCTTGGTTTGGGGAAACATCGTCATTATTAAATGCTGTGATAGACGGTAAATTATTTTTTACCCAACTGTGTAAGGGTAATGTTTATCGAGCTTATGTATGTGCATTTATTTGGCACGTTCTAGAGACTAAACGGCTTGACTGATTAGTAGGAGTATCATTGGATTCGTCTAGGTTGAGAATGGGCATTATACTATAAAATACGTTCAAGAAATATTTGCCACTAGTAGTCTTAAAATTCCGGACCAATTCCGTAGTTGCATTATTTCGCCGCCGATCAATTAAAATCGATGCAAGCCACTGGAATAGAAACGCCGCTATAATTATTTGAATTAAAATTAATTAATACTCCCAATTTAAATCCTATAATCCTTTTTGTAAGTCTGTTATAATTATAATTAAAGATCACCAACCTAATTGAGATTGCATTGTTCCAGTTATCTGCACCAATTGAGCCTAGCGTACACTTGGTTATATCTATTGTATATACATTCGTATCTTCAAAAGAGTATTTATTTTACGTGGCTTCACCAAACTATCGCATTAAGACTAGTGGGATTAGCGTTTGAAATCGGTGCAAGCGTAAAACTAAGAGTAGATCCAAAGGGGGTCTCTACAGCAAAAATTAACTTTTCTGACGATGATCAGAACATAAATACGGATCCCTCAGCTGGTGACATTATTTCTTACGCTTTTTATTTTACTGGATTACATAAAGGTTTGTATGTGGGATATTTTCTTGTAGGTACCTAGCTGACATCCTAAAATATGTACCTAGTCAACCAACTACGGTTCCTACTAAAGTTATTATTTCGCATAAAAGAAAATACCTAGGTATCTAGAATTCGAATAAAATCTTTCAGATCTATGCGATCCCGTAACACTGCGAATCCTGCAATATATATTTTTTGTTATATTTTTTTCTTCTGCTATATTTTTTGTTTGTTTTCTAGGACTACCCCGTTTACGATATTGATTGTGCGAGTAAAAAATATGTCAAATTACAGGACCATATTACCGATTTAAAGTTTTTGAAGACCATTTTGTTGTACCGTTTGGCACTTTGGGAGACTGCAGAATAATAACCGAGCAGAAGTTGAAAAAGGCTGTTGCGTGCTCGCTGGTTTACTGGCTTTTACGGATGAAATATTCGCAACGGGTAATTAATTGTCCATTTTATTTGAACTCTTCGAAATTGTAGGTAGGTACTACTCATGGTTACGTAAGTAGTCGCATGAATTCTGCCTTCGGTCAGACTGAAGTCTAGAGTTTGAATCCTATCAGTATCTACCACTAACGTTGTAAAAATGACTAATTCCTACTTGGCCAGTAATGGACTGTTTAAAAATAAATAACATAATAAGTTATTTTATTCATGCTGTAGTTAAATTGAATAGGTATAGGTATACCTAATAAGAAAATCACATTTCAAATCTCGTTGCAGATGTACTATGAAGATGCATTTTACAAAAAGTACGGCTCAGACTTTCGATATCTTTACAACATTCCTCAGCTCACGATGTACTTCCTCCATTATCAAATAGTGATGCTGCTTTGTACCAGTGTGTGTACTGAGGCAGGGTTCGGCGTGTATCCTGCGAAATGTGTCCCCATCCCGGGCTACGGACCTTCAGCTCGCTACAGTTTGCTGAAGTTGGCGTTAGTAATAATTTATTTCTTGGTTATTGCGCACTCCGAACGAAGATAAATAATAATTAACTTAAAGATCCACCGATGTCAGTGATACAAGTAGGTGCCTACGTCTATTCACTATTTTCCGTTTTGGAAAGAAATTAATACTACGCAAGACGTAATATTCTTTTGGGACTTTATATAAAAAACAAATTAGTTGGAGTGTAAAGTACCTATAAGTATATTTATATTATTCTTTGATATTAACAACAGGGCCCGTACGCCTAATGTAGCTATGGAAGAAGAATACAACTTTTCAATGATGAAGTGTTTTAAAAATGAGAAACTAATTTTGGGCCCCAAGATGAAGGATACCATTCGTAGTTGGGACATGCCAACTAGATTTTGGTTTTGGGCTAACATGTATAAAAACTTTATGAGGGCCAACAAAGAAGTAAGGTAAGAAAAACGCTTAAATAAATAATACCAATAATTTTGTAGCATAAACCTAAATTTCATAATTTTCATTATAAAGTAGTAGGTAGGTACCTATGTGTATGTAGTAGGTATGTCTATGATAATTTTCGTATATTAATATGTAGGTGCCTAATAAATGAAATAGTAAAATGATATATCTATGCTATTACAGAAGCGCTTGCTCTTTCGTAGCATGGAGTGTGTGGGTAGGTCCGTCTATACCGCAAGCTATAATATCGACTACTCTGTGGGTCTATGTGCATTTGGAGTCCGAATACTGCGACCTTTATGACACAAGCGGTTCGGTAATAACATTTTACTAACCTAAGTATATAGTTAAAAACTGTAGATGTTAAGTAACTAGGAACAGTATTCATTGCCACCTTAAAATCAACTTGGAAAGATCGCGGGGTTTGATTCTCGGTTGCAGGAAACATTAACTTGCAAAATCTTTTTTTTTTATTACTATTACGAGTTAATACTTGAATACCTTACAATGTCCTGCTTTGATATACTATATTAATATTTTCATTTTCAGATGAAAATATCGTGGGACATTGGATTTTCTATAATGCGAGTATTCTGCCTCATATACTTGGCCCCATGCCTTATTTTGAATGACACTGTAGTTGTTCTGAAGTATTACCACTCTATATATTGGATTTTCCACTTTTTCTTGCTATTTTTAATATTTGCTGCAGTAGCGATAACTAAAGCGAGGGATGCTATGCATTAAACGATGTTTATTGACATTTAAAAATTGAAATGTTTATCTTTTATTACCTACCTAAATCCCCAAAAAAGCAGTTTTAAGCTTCGTAGCAGTCTTAATAACTGTTTATGGGTTTATGGAAGGTAAATCTAATATTACTAGTATATAAGGGGTCGTAACGAAATTGGGGGAAGGGTGGTTCTTGTAACATCGAACAACGCGTTACGTAACATTGCTTTTTTAATGAAACTAGGAAATATAATACTCCTAAGTCGGCAAAATAGCAAGTTTTTATGGTAAATATGGTCATTAGGGTGTTACGTAACGTTATGTAACTTTGCAGAAAAACGTTAAGGCGCGTTACATAATGGGGAGGGCGGGTCAATGATCTTCAAAATTTACGTTACGTAATACTTGAATGTTCCCTTAACCCTTAATATTTTAAATAAGGTTATATTAGAAAAAAAAAAAACAATATGCGACCATAAATAATTTTATTATGCATAATTTTCCATTTGAAGTTATTAACAGGCTACAGACATTACTCTAAATGCACAGCAATCAATGGTATTATTTTAAAACTAAATCAGCTTATCATATTATCAAAATGTGTAAATTTTTAACCCTTCATTATTGTCTTTTATAAGGTCTATCATTGTGGAATAAGTTACATAATTGATGATTTAAATTGGTATAAATGTAAGCTTAAGAAAATCACTGCTCTTTGACAATTAATAAGACTTTTAGGTATCGTTTATTTATGTAAGACAATTGAAATAACAATTTAGATTCGTAAATCATTAAGTAGGTATAAAGCAAGTCATTAAATATTTTTTTTGCAATTTTAATTTCATCGTATTAAGGAACCCTTGCTAAGGTCGGGCACTAATGACTTAAAATTTAACATTGCACAATTATTTTTTATTAATTTTTAACATTTTATAGCCATAAACAATCCATGAAAATAAAATCCAACCAATCAAATTGAACAAATTGTAAATAAAATTAACAATTATGTGATAAACATTATTATGTATTTCATACAGAATAAACAAATTAGAATTAGTTGATACTTATCACAGATATGCCTAATATGGAAGACTGTTTGCTGGTCAAAAGTTATATCTAATTAAATAACTTTAACATTAAAAAATAACAACAACACCAAGCGAAAACGTCAGTTTTTTCTCTACTTCATTAATTCTATACTATGGAAAGCAAAAAGACCCTGGTTTCTTTTTATTTACACTATAAATCATTAATTTTTCGCACGCAACCATGTTATTTCGGGGTCGGATTTTAGATAAACCGATCCTGTGGACCGAAGCAATGAAGCATTTCTTTAGCTACAACTAATTCTACGATTTGATGTTGTGAAGGCCAATAGGCCCAACAGAGACTATCCTTCATAAAAATACAATGAAATCCAAAAATGGTAAGTTATGGGGATTCACAATAACGTATTGATACATTATCTTGTGTAGTGGAAAAGCTTGATAACTCTTCTATATAGCCCTCACTCTAATATAATTATAGTATTTCTAATTTATTTACATAAGACGATAGTAGTCACCACAGTAGGCAAAATATCTGACCCTGCAACTAGCTCGTAACATTTCACATCTAGTTATTAATCGTTTATATCAATGAAACACGATTCCACCCACACACTTCGTGAATATTATAAGCGACATAATTTACTATATCTGCTTAATATATGCATATAAAAACACAGCGTACCTATACCTCGTTTTTTTGTCGTGATTTAAAGTGTAAACAATCTTACAGTGTCTTTTTTTTGTAATTAACCATTTAAAAATAAGACAGACACAAATAAAAAAAAAATGGACGAATAAACAATAATTTAATGTTAAAATCAATTTCTGTATGAAGTATACATTTTTTTAAATTAATAAAATAAATAAAAGTAGTGCCAAGATTGTTTACTTTTTAAATCACAACGAAAAAAACGAGGTATACGCGTGTTTGTCATTGAACTCCTGCTAAACGGTTCGACCCATCATAACCACACCCAGTGTGGTTTCAGTCGGTTACTACAGTTGGACCCGGCAGGTGCTACGGATGACGAGATACTTTAAGGGACAGGCCAAACTATATGAGTTATTGCTACGCCGCCATAGTAAAACATGACCAATATGATGAGCATTTACTAAGTGTAAAAAAATACAATATCAGGAGTACTGTGGAAATCTAAGGGATCAACACCTGTCCGGTCTTCTATTTCATACACAAATAATTAGGCTTAAATATAGGTTCTCAATCAATTCATTATTAGCGTGAAAAACATATACGTATATTATGCCAGCAGTTCAACAATAACTCATAAAACGTAATTGCTATTATCTGAAATGTCAAGTACCGACGCAAACGATAGTGAGTTATGTATTGAATGAATGCATTGCTTGTA
>LGAG01000706.1:0-11294 GCA_001278395.1 Lerema accius | reverse complement strand
ATAAGGGAACAGATGAACATACATACATACCCACATACATACATACATACATACCGGTCAAAATCATAACCCTCCTTTTGGCTTCGCCGTAGTCGGGTAAAAAAAAAACTCCACCAACTGCGTACTGGAACAACATGATGCCCGCAGATATACCGCCTGAATTAGCTAATTTAACGAGCACTGAAGAACGATTTTTATGCCGCATCGTGCCGTTTTTAAAGATTATTAAAGTTAATAACCGGTTTAGTCAAAATTGGTGCAAAGGGCAGGTTATTTTATTTGCAAAAGATATTGTGGAAATTGCGGAACAGTTACCACTGACACCACAGCAAGTTGGTTTGATTTTAGTAGTAGAAAGTCTTGAAACCCTTTCATCTTCCAAAGAATTTGTAGTGGATATGCAAAGACTGAATCGAGCATTAACTTGGTTAATATCAAATAATCATCTTTACAGAGATGTTCAGGTGCAGTTTGAAAATAACATAAACATTCCTCACGTAGTTGAAATACCTGAGGGTTCTATTCCTTCAGAAAGTTCCTCAAAACATTATGTGAGTTTAAATGAAAGTAAGGCAATATTGCGCGGTTCCTTCCATCAAGGAGATCAACGTTTTAATTTATCGCGGGGTAAGCAATGTACCGGGGTAGCGGCTGTTGCTTGTGCAGCATTTAGTGTATCGAATCCAAACACGTGGGCTAAAAGTGATATTGATTACATTGTAATCATTGGTGATAAATACTACAATGAATGTATTTCATCCAGACAAAATCCTGCGCCCGGCGAATTAAACCCAGATTATCTTGCTATTACAGATCTTAGTCCATCGCTTGTATATAATGGACAAAATCTAGTAATTACAGCATTTGAGGAAAACAATTATAATGGTCATATAGACAATGATAACACTCTCGATGGTTTTCCTAACTTAAAAAATGCGTTATTGAGTTTTTTTAGAGAGCATTCCAATGGAATACTTACAGCAAACGCCATCTCGATAGCAATACATTGTAGAAATTCAGGTGGCAATGAAAGCTACTTTTTGTTTGATTCTCATGCGCGTGGACCTAAAGGCGCTTCCTCTCCCTTATATGGTACTGCTTGTTGTATGAGGTTTGGACGACTGGACGATTTACATAGCGTTATACGCCGCAATTTATTTATATCACCAAAAAAAGTGCCAGATGGTTTTTATAGGGATAACCTTAATATATTTTCGTTAACATCATTAATTATAACTTCAGAAACCCATACACAGTCAACAATAGTACAGTTCGATAGTCCAACATGTACTCTAAATGATTCCCTCCAACTAATGTTACGTAATTCCATCCCAACAATATTAGCAACAGAGAGCCCAACGTACACACAAAGCGATCCCCTTCCAACAGTATTAGCTACAAAGAGCCCTACGTACACACAAAACGATCCTCTTCCAACAAAATTACTAACAGAGAGCCCAACTTACACACAAATCGATCCCCTCCCAACAAAATTAGTAACAGAGAGCCCAACTTACACACAAATCAATACCCTCCCAACAAAATTAGTAATTGAGAGCCCAACTTACACAGAAAGCGATTCCCGCCCAACAAAATTAGTAACTGAGAGCCCAACTTACACAGAAAGCGATTCCCGCCCAACGATTTTAACAACAGAGAGCCCAACTCAAAACGATCTCCAACAAAATATACAAACTAGTGATCCCCTTCAAACAACACAAGCAGTTCAATCTCTTGAAAAAACAATTCCAATAACATCGACTGACTCGCAAGTATCATTAACGCTCCCTACTTCCTTGGGCACAATTTATATAGAGACGACAAGTATGCTCCAAAACATAGATGATAACATACCTAATTTAGAAAGTATAATAAATATAAATAACTCAACAGATAATACAATGAGATTGGCTGCAATCACACGAAAAACCGCACCACCCTTAAATTTGGAGCGTGAACGCCGAATGGAAGAATTGTGTTGGTATTTTCTTTATCCAAATGGAAAGAATGGCTTTGGCGAGGAAAGGCAAAATTCATGTACCCCCCTTGATTATTTCCAGAACCGAATAATGGGTGTAGATAAGAGGTTCAACCGAAACGATTATTTATTTTACGCACTTTCTATTGTTGAATATTTTCGTGCAAAATCAAGTGTATCTGTTTCATGTAGGATGCGACAAGGTCATGGAGAGCAAACTCCACAGGGTCTCGTAGACAACATGCATCTCACTATGAGAAATATTCGAGGATCGGCATCATATTGGCAGAAATGTTGCTCGGAATTGATTGCAATGGTCAGAACTTTGGGGGCTCCTACGTGGTTTCTTACATTTTCCTGCAATGATTTAAATTGGCTAGACATGATAAAAGCATTGCTAATTGCCGATGGACGCAATATAGATGACGCAGAACGACTTTCATTCCCAGAGCGCTTGAATCTAGTACAAAAATATCCGGTTGTTTTAGCACGACAGTTCACTCTACGTGTTAATGCTCTCTTGCGATTCTTAAAGGGAAACAGAGATTGCTTGGGTGGCCCAATTGAAGACTTTTGGTACCGAGTAGAATTCCAAAATCGTGGAAGCCCACACCTACATATGTTGGTATGGTGTAGTAACGTTCCAGAGTTCTCTACTCCAGAAGGAATCGCTCTAATTGAAAGAGTAGTTTCTTGTGCATTAAACCCTAATGATTCTACTTTGTGCAAATTAGTAAACGATTTGCAAATTCATAAACACACGGTATCATGCAAAAAAAATCGCCAAGTTGATGGTTGTCGTTTTGATTTCCCAAAACCAGTGAGTCATTCCACCGTTTGTCTCGGACCAGATGAAGCCATTGCCAACAATGGCCGATTCTGCTTATTGAAGCGTAACTTAAATGAAACAATGGTAAATAATTATAATCCAGTTCTTCTAGGTCTGTGGAGGGGCAATATTGACGTGCAACCATGTGGTAGTGTCAACGCTGTGGCCTATTACGTAGCAAAATATGCTAGTAAATGCGAACCTCATGATACTGGCGATGTTATTAAAGCAGCTATTTCAAATGCTAAAAGACAGGGTGGTGATGTTTGGAAACAATTGTTTTCAGTATCTATGGTAATTTTGAATCAACGTTTGGTGAGTGCGCCTGAATGCGCATATAGATTATGCCATTTGCCTTTGAAAATGTCGTCACGAAAAACTGTTTTCATAAATAGTTGCAGGCCGGAGGAACGTTTTAGATTATTGAGGTTTGACAGTGATGAAACTAGCATTTACAATAACATTTTTGATAGATACATATTACGCCCAAACGAGCTAGAAAATCTGAGCCTTGCCGAATTCGCCGTTCGTTTTGAAACAATTTCAAATGCCACATGGTCAGAGGACAATGGGGATGCAGAGTTAAGAAGCGAAGATATTACGCCAGTTAAATATATCAGATTACAGGACAACACAAGAATGCATGTAAGAAATAGACCAGCAGTATTACGCACCCGTTACTACACGATTAATAGTAATAAAGAAGCATATTATTATAATTTAATAGTATGCCACATTCCGTTCCGTAACGAAAGCGATTTGATGTTTGAAAACGAAACCGCTGAAGCCTGTTTTATAAGACGCCAAAACGATCTTCGCCCCTTGCATAATAATGTTAATGCAGAACAATTTGGCCATGCTGAACTTATTATACAGCAAGCTGTTGCTCAAGCTACCGCCCTTAATGCTGCACGTGAAACGGATGTTGGCAATCCTCATGTTGTATGTGTTGGTGAACAAATTGTACATGACGATGACAATTTCTGTGAAGACATGGAAGATCGAGCCGTCATGTCAGATGATTTGTTCCTAAGAAGCATTCAAAGTTTTAATTTACAACAGAAGCAATTATTCCAAAGGGTTACAAAGATAATAGAAGCTGATTTAAATAAACAAAACGTTCAACTGTTACTTTTCATTACGGGCGGTGCTGGTAGCGGCAAATCATTTTTACTGAAGCTATGTGTAGAACATATTAAGCGCTGCTACGGGCCAACAGCAGATATCTTATTACAGCCAAAGTTTGTGGAAGTTGGGTCGTTAACCGGAGTTGCTGCTCGTCAAATTTTAGGCAAAACGCTTCATAGTATTTTCTATTTGCCAATAGAAAAAAAAAACACTATGTCATATAAAAAAGTTACAGGCCAAAAACTTGAGATTGAACGGCGGAAATGGCGCTATATAAATTGGCTAATTATAGACGAAATTTCCATGGTTTCCTACGAGAATCTTAGAATAATTCACCTAAGACTGCAAGAATTTAAAAACAATGACAAATTATTTGGTGGAGTCAATGTTTTGGTATTTGGGGACATATTTCAGCTTCCGCCAGTTAAGGGCCATTGGTGTTTTATACAGCCATCATGGTTCTCAGCAGAAGTCCATTTGTGGCATCAGTTTTCTTTTTGTGAACTGACCATAAACATGCGTCAACGCAATGATAGCGAGTTTATTGATCTATTGAACAGCTTACGTGTAGGTGAACTTACAACTACCCAGTTGGAATTACTATGCGAACGGCGTCACGTGCCTTTAATTGGTGAATTTGCGGATGGAGTAGCTGTTCGTATTTTTCCTACGGTTAAACAAGTTGACGACTACAACGACAAAATGAGCATGAAAAGTGCGAAGTTGCACCGAATGTATCAAATCAACGCAGTGGATGAGTCACGTGAAGTGGTGACATATGGCAGAAAACCCCCAGAAAACGTAATTCCTAAAGATATCAATAGCTGTGGTGGCTTTCTGCCGTCGATAAAAATTGGCGTTGAATCTCGAGTGATGTTGAGACGAAACATTGCCGTCTCTGAAGGGCTAGTAAATGGAGCTATGGGTATAATAAAAAAAATAAAATGGCCGGCTTTGAGGAGAGATCAACTGGAAAATGGAGAGCTACCCGAAGCCGTGTATGTAAAATTCGATGACGATACTATTGGTCTTAGGCTACAAGACAGTAATGGTTGCATACCCATTCCTCCATCAACTACTACATTTCAGGCATTAAGGGGTTATGGAGATGTAGAGCGTCGTATGCTGCCATTTATATTAAGCTGGGCGGTTACAGTTCACAAGTTACAGGGCACTACCTTGGAAAGAGCTGTGATCGACCTTGGAAAAAAAAATTTTGCAAAAGGGCAAATATATGTTGCACTTAGTCGTGTTAAAAGCTTAGATGGTATAGCTCTATCAGACTTAGATGCCAACAAATTATTAAATAAACCTCACGACGACAGATCTTTGACAGAAATAACGAGGCTACGAAATCTACTTTCCAACAATGAAGATCGCATCTAATACATTTTAAATATTTCAATTCGAATACGAAACGTACCTACCGTAAAAATTCAGAAACTATATTTGTTTTGAAAATAATTTTAATTTCAAAAGACTGATTCAGAAAAAACATTTGACATAATGGCTCGTTCTTCTATGTCTTCACAGAAGTTGTCATCATCATGGCCAATTTGGTTACCAACACATAAAACAGGAACACTCAAGGAATTCAGGAACTATCATGCAAGTGTCAAAGATCTTATTGGCATCGGCATCTTATAAAATAGGGTTTAGCGGTTTTGTTATCAAATAATACATCGCCTTCGTTACGAAACGATAGATGCCATTATATTTACTTGTTTCTAACAGGAATTCTTGTATTACCCGACAATCCGATATACTTATTGGCATAATATCTTCGCCTATTAGTTCTACATCCTCATTGTCCCCTGACCATGTACCTATCATTCAAAACATTCCTCCGGTCTTAAACGATTTAGGAAAACAATATTTTGCGATGACAATTTTAAGGGGAAAATGGCGTAAGCTAAACGCATTCAACACCCTGCCAAACGTTGATTTAAAATTACCATCAATACTGAAAACAATTATTTCCAAACATCACCACCCTATCATTTAGCATCAGAAACAGCATTCATGCAGCATGCATAGAAATTCATGCAGAATTAGATCGCCAGTAGCATATTTTGCCACGTAAAAGGCCACAGCGTTGACACTACCACACAGTCGCACGTCAGTATTGTCCCTTCACAAACCTAAAAGAACTGCATAGTAATTTGATTAGTCACTGTTACGTTCATTGTTGGTGATTGCTTCATCTGGTCTGAGACAACTTAATGATTTTGAGAAATCAAAACGAAAACCATCAGCTTTACGACATTTTTTGCACGACGCAGTGTACAATTGTGAATTTGCAAATCCTTGAATAGTTCGCGTAAAATAGAATCTTTAGGATTCAATGCACATGAAACTACTCTTTCAATTACGGCGTTACTACATCAAACCAACATATTGTAAATGTGGGCTTCCACAGTTTTAAAAATCTACTCGGTGCTAAAAGTCTTCAATTGGGCAACGCTAACAATCTTTGTATCCTTTTAAGAATCGCATGAGACCATTAACACGTAGAGTCAACTGTCCTGCATTTTATGGCCTATGCTCATAAGGGTAATGTAATTCTAATGGAAAAAGAATTTTCACATCTGATCAGTAGTTTTTGAGCCAAGTGCATAGCTTCCCTCGCGATAATTTAAAACTCTCAAGCGTACAGGTATCCTCACGATGTTTCCCAAGGCAAGGAATTATTGGAAATTAACAATGTGCATACAGTTTTATATAGACCGCAATAAATTAAATCATAGATCACCTTGATGCCATGAATTATACGTTTTACTCCATATCTCTAAATCTAGTCAACCGATTTAAATTTAAAAAAATTGCCCTTTTGTAATTGTTTTCCTTTCAAATCACAGCTGTGTGTCCAGTTTGTGAATTATAACTCCCCAGCTTAATATAAAAGGCAACATACGAAGCTCCACTTTTCTTCTTTAAGAGGTTACCTTAATGCCTGAAATGTAGTACTTGATGAAGGTATGGGTATGCATAGTACGCATTGTATACTGTCTTTTAACCTAAGATCAATAGTTTCTTCATGAAGTTTAACGGCTTTGGGTAGCTTTCCATTCTCCAGTTGATCTCTCCTCAAAGCCGGGTATTTAATTTTCTGACAACAAAATCAAATCGTGTCTGTGACACAGCTACATCTTTTTTATTATACCTCCATTCGCTAGCCCTACAGAGTCAGCGATGTTACGTCTTCACATCACTCAAGATTCAATACCAATTTTTATCAATGGCAGAAAGCCACCATTGATAATTATTGGTATCTTTAGGAATAACGTTTTCTGGGAATTTTCTACCATATGTCGCTGCTTCACAAAACTCATCCACTGCGTTGATTTGATACATATGGTGCCAACTTTGAATTTTTAATACTCATTTTGTCGTTGCAATCGTATATTTGCATAACGAATAGCTACTCCATCCGCAAATACACCAATTAAAGGCCCGTGACGTCGCGTCATTCGCATAGTAATTCCGATCCAATCATCAGATCCCTAATGACAGTCCACAGTGACAGTCATACTCCATCTAGGTGTAAAATTCTCAAATTCTTGTACATAGTGTAGGTATACCTACAATTAAAACAGTTGTCACTGCTTCTGAATTTTTTCAGTTATCTACCGTAGGGGCTAATTTTCCATGAACCTTATAATAGTTGAATAGGTACCATGAATTTCCATTAATTCAATCTTAGTGTTCCCCCTGTGTTTCATAAGGAAGCCTTGTACATTTTTTATGTTTCTAGATCCAACGATTTCAATACTATTGTTAGGGTTGGCTTTTACTCCATAGGAGTTGATTTAAAAAAATCGTTGAATTAAGATTTTCATCTCTTTCAACCATTAACCCAAACACGATTTTGCGAATTGCTTGCTTTAATTTTTTTGTTAATTTTCATACAAACTTTCAACCCTCATTTCACCCTTTTAGGAGAAGATTTTCCAAAATTAAAAAAATGTATTTGTAAGCTTATTAATGAAAACCTAAATACCAATTTTCACATTGCTAGCTTCAAAATTGTCAACGCTTCTTCCCCCATTCTTTCCCCAACCTTAAAGTGTGAATTTCCAAAAATCCGTTTTAGATGCATTTCTACGCTTTATAAGTAACCTCTATGCCAAGTTTTATGCTATGTTTTTTATTTCTAAATCCTTATTTATAATACCACATTTCAGAGTTTCTAGCAACGCTTCATTCTCTATTTCTCCCCCTTAAAGGGTGATTTTCCAAAAGTCCATTATTATTGCGTTTCTACACTATAGAACCTCTGTTCCACGGTTCATATGTCTAGGTCCACCCATTTTAATACTACTGTTAAGGAGGTCTTTTACCCTATTAAGGGTTGATTTTTAAAAGACGTTGAATTAGGTTTTTTATCCCTTCCAACCATAAACCCAAACACGAATTTGCAAACTGCTTGCTTTAAAATTTGGTTATTTTTATACAAACTTTCAACCCTTATTGCACCCTCTTAAGGGTTAATTTTCCAAAATTTTAAAAATTCTCTCTATTTAGCTTCTTATCGGAATCCTAAATACCAATTTTCACATTGCTAGCTTCAAAATTGGCGAAGTTGCATACAACGCTTTATCCCTTTTTCCCCCTCCTTAAAATAAAAATTTCCAAAAATCCGTTCTTAGTGCTCCCCTACGCTTGATAAGAAACCTCGGTGCCAGCCCGTTGTATATGTTTATGTACCGTTGTCCATTGTACATGTGCATCCGTTGTACATGTTTACCCCTCATTACTATCAAGTAAATTATTCGAGACTTATTTCAATAAAACGTCCAACTTCTTCTATGACAACGATTCTCGATTGTGAAGATAAAGAACACAGAGACAAAATATGTTGTCTCAAAAAAATAGATCCAAATTTTCGGAAAAAATACAAATTTCCTACAAAAATAACAGGGTCATGAAAAATTATTAACTAACCAACTGATTTTTTTTCTGTTGCTAACTTCTGTTTTTGTTCTATTTTTTTATAACTTAACAGCCACATTGCCCTACAAATCATGTTGCCCTTTGTCCCAGACGATATATTTTTTTGTGTCTACTTACCTCTTTTAATTATCATTTTCCAAAAAGAAGTTGATTAGTAATCGAAATAAAGCTACTTTTGAAAAATTTCAGTTGTAAAATTTCTTTCATTTCTTTATTTTCTCTACTAGCAGTTGCCCGCGGCTTCGCTCGCGTGTAATTTTGTCTGCCACATAAGTTTCGTGACAGATCATTTTATTTATATGTGAAACGGAACGTTTATTATCTGACCAAGATGGCGAATGCGATTTGTTTGTCATTGTCAGTGCCATTAGAATTTAACAAAATACTCCATAATCCGTATTTTGTGGATACATGTTGTCGACTCGAAATGAATATTTTTTTATGTTTTGTTATTCGTATAAGGTCTTGATCGGGTCTACCGTACCCCTTGACGAAATTATTAATATAGAAGATAGATGAAAGATCGATGCCCATGTAATTTTGTGTCGTTTACGTTAAAATGTCACATAAAAAATTATACTGTACTTCGTGGACAGGTAGTGATGTGCTACAAATAATTACCACTTGAGGACTACTACTACACTACTACCAGACACTTCTGATCATTGGGCTTATCTGACCCGCTTTGCAAACAGTAGCGGACATTAACCAAAATAGTCTTAAACTAAAAGAAATAGTCTGATCTTCCATTGCATATAATTATGTCAATAAAAATCGATGGAGAAAAATTACAAGTTTGTTTAAAGAAAAATAAAAAAACATTTTTAGGTTAATAGGCCTAAAATATTTCTGAAAAGTATCAGGAACTGTAGAACTCACCAAAACGCGGCGGGAACTATATTTTCATCGGATTTGCTACTCTAGTTTTTGCTACAGAAGCTGGCTAATTATGAATACTAAAATGTACTTTTTAGGGTTAAGAGGCCTAAACTATTTCTGAAAAGTATCAGGAACTGCAGACCTATGCCGTGTGCCGTAGGACCTATTATTATTTGAAAATTATGCATGCGTTGTCGATAAGAAACGTTTATACGAACTAACATTATTTTTTGATTTGATGCTAAATGCTCTGCTGCTATGTGTGTGTGAATTTAGAAGAACATTATGAACACTTTTTTTAGGGTTAAACGCCAGAACTATTCCTGAAAAATATTAGGAACTTTACAACTCATCTGTCAATAAAACTCCAATTTATTTGTGATCTGCTGGAAGGTGTTCTGCTAAATTCACAGGCATGATTATATCCACGTTCTTCAAAAGCAGGGATCGAATCTCGAAAGTTGCAGTTCAATAAAAACACGTCTTTAGGCCAAAGATTCCAACGACAATCTGAATACAATTATAGTCGTGATCAATTAATTTTTATTTTCAAAATCCATTTCAGACCTGCTTTCTAATCCCCATCTATATAAGTTGATTATATCAAGTACATGGGCATTATTAAAGTTTTCATGTGTAAATCGTTAAGGATTTCATTTGATTTGTTTCGGCTGAATCATCAGATCGTTATCGTAGTACTTTAAAATACTTAATGGAAAATTTCACAAACACACTAGTCGCCCCTATAATTTTTGAAAGTTCCGCCCGATTACCCTAAGATGCCATCATCAGAATCTGGTTTGATTATCATGGGATCACTTTTGGAATATTATATCCTTTCTAACACAAAAAGCATCATTAAAATCCGTCTACAACTGCTGGAGTAATCGCGTAATATGTGTACATATAAGGTATGTACACACAAACAAATTTCTCGAGATTCCCATGATTTATATTAATATGACTTATGTATAGTAAATTAGAGCCATATATCAATACATTCTGCTATGTTTCGTTTGTGTCCGCCGTGGGTATGGTTTCCATAATATAGTATTATACATAATTATAATATTTTATTACAAGATGTTTCTTACACATATAAATTCTTGATTGACAATTTGCCTAAAATTTAAATTATTATTTATTGCGACCGACACATTAAAACAAATTGAATCTTCCCACAAAAAAAAAAATTGAATGTTTTTGTTGCATTGTCGTTGTTTAAAATATAATAAATATATGCGATTGATTATCATTACTTATCTGGTCACAACACTACAATTATCAAATTAGAACTGTCATCGAGAAAATAAAGTAACGGAAATATTATATAAAAGGATGTGTACCATAACGCGATACATAGAAAAATGAGCCTTAAGCTATGGAAATACAGTTGAATTTGTTTTGAATTATTTTGCGTGTTACGTTTTATTGTAATTTTCGTGGCTAATCCGTGATTATGACACATCGAGAGGGCCGCTCGGCAGCCCTAAAAAACAGGACATTTTGGTCAATATCTGGGAATCT
>LGAG01000704.1:46848-58251 GCA_001278395.1 Lerema accius | reverse complement strand
TTAAAAATTGTAGATTTGTACTCAGTTACTGTTTTTGAGTCACTCTTGATTAGTTTTTGGTAAATATACTCAATGTACAGACAAATTTATTTTACTGTTTTATTATAGTATAGCCGAAAAGTATTTATTTCGGCAAAATTATCACACAATCAAAACCTCTTTTCAAAGCTGTCACCACTGACACAAAAAGAAAAAAATGCGTCAGTAACCAACATGACATTACAATAGTACAACAAAAATAGTTTAAACCCAAAAATGTAAACCATGAAATATACATAGAATGTAACAACCATAAAATGGAACAACCATAAAATGGTCGGATCTACAAAATCATCTCCTTGCGCAGGCAGCGCCGATCCTTGCGAACCTGGGTGCAACTCGGTTGCCGTGTCAGCTAAGCATGCCCAAAAAACCAAATCTACAGGTACTTTATCTCCTATCTTTATCTTTTATCTTAATACTAACAATCGCAGGCGGCTTTGCCCATGTAATTATCCCGTTTTTACAATATTTTTTATTGCTGCTCCTCTCCTATTTATCTTAGCGTGATGTTATATAGCCTATAGTCTTCCTCGATAAGTGGACTATTTTACACTAAAAGATTTTTTCAAATCGGTCCAGCAGTTCCTGAGATTAGCGCGTTCAAACAAACGAATAGGATTTTTTTTAGTTCTCGACTAAGGACGTAACATTTATAAATAGCTAAAAAAACAACGAAATCAGTTTTTTAGTTAACACACAAAATTTTAACATATATGTAGCTTATACTAATAATAGGCAAATATATACTTATACTTACATGTGTACATAGTTTTTTTTTATAGTCAAGAATTTTTATTAGTTTCCGCTATTTGATGCGGTAACTAAACGCCATAAAATATTTTCTTTTCAAGTGTGTTTTTAATTTATATATTTGTTTAATGGTTTTCATTTCAGGTATTTAATATTTTCTTCCTTTTTCCAGAGTTTTATTAAGCTACTAAAATTAGAGATTACACATTGTTATAGCTAAGATATATTACACAGTTTTTATAGGTTACATTAAAATACCTAGTTGTCTTATGTGGTATGTGAAACCCGTCACCCAAACTAAATAATTTGCGTTATGTGTAACCTAGAATAACGGACAGAAAAAGCCTGCGAATTGATACAGAGCTCTACATTGTAGGTATTCTATGATTACAGGAACTAAATCTATTAAAGGATTAGCTTGTTCTACAAAACCAGAGTGCAGTGTATTTGACAGGGTTAAACACTTAGTCTGCAAGAAGCACGCGCTAGCCGAGACTAATTGCGACGAATCTATCAACTCCGAGGCTGTTCTGTGCTGCATTCTAGCCTGGATTGGAGCAATCGTTGTTGTTGGAGTGGTATTTAGATCCCTATATCTCATGTATTGGAAGAACGAAGATTGTTGAGGGAAATAGAGGATTTTTAACGGGTACGCGACACTTGTATAAAGTTATTGCGTTGTATCTTCCTATACAATTGTTTGTTTGCAGGACTGTGTAATAAGGGTATTGTTTTACAAGCGTATGTATGTATGTATGTGTATGTATGTATGTATGTACCATTTCTTTGACAAACTCTACAGCCTAAACGGCTTAATGGATTACAATTTATGGGGTTATTGGATTCGTCTTGATTGAATATAGCCATCGTTTTTAAATACCCCTCCAAATTTTTGTAGTTGATTTTTTTGTTTTTCTATTAACGATTGGTATAGATTACCCGGATCCTATAGTACAAACTAGCCAGTACGCGAATCTAGCTTGCTTTTAAGGTCCAAAGTAACCTGACTTACCTAGTAATTACAACTATAATGAGCCATATTATGGTCATAAAGTTTAAGACCTAAACCATACTCAGTCCTTTAACTACCTACCACAGAACATTGCTAAAAATTCTTCCAGCCGTTTAGACGTTCAGTGCCAAATATATTTAGGCTAAATTTAATACCTATGTAAAGATAATTAGAGAGTTGTGTTGTGTGATAACTGATTACTATTTGTAGAGGTATAGAAACCAATGTCCGGTACAAAATTAAAAGTTAATTAAAAATAACCTTGACCATAATCCAATTTTTTGAAAGTACTTGTGCTAGTGTAAACTAAATCCTTTATTTTAAAACTATTGACCTTGAAATAGATGTAATATAAAACGTAATATTTTACGTAATAATGACCCTGTGGTTCAGATGACACAGGGTCGAAATAAGCGAAGGTTCGACGAACGATGGTGGAAATAATAAATGCCTTAAGTATTAATAAAAAATATTAATACACGGATGATCTGAATTTACGATCGATATAATAGTATTAAAATTACTCCCTGTTTACTCTGTGTTTATTTATTATTAAAGCTTGTTAAACCAGAGTTAAGACGTCGATTTAAGTTAATGGATGTTTATGATTACAACAGTAGGTATTAAGGGGTATTGTAGATATGTGTTTTTCTCGAATACCTTATGGTGTAAGGTATCTTTGCATAGGTTGTTCTAATTCTAAAGTATCTCGGATCTACAAAGACCATTTTTAAACTTAGCCAGCCATTTTCTAATGGTAAAGCAAAATATACCTACTTATCTATTTAAAGCGGTTTTTAATAAGGTCTACTTTCATTACAGATACCGCAACGAATGGCCTGAGTTTTAGCAAAACGGAACTATGTTTGACACGGCACCAGTCCGGCGACTAAGCCGTGTTAAAAGGACAAAAGGTCCCACACAACCCAAAGTTAGAGCCCCTAGGGTAAAATCTCGAGAGAAACCTGTTGATAAGAAAGTGAATGTGAATGTAGATGACCAGCTCTGTCGCCTGGTACTCCTGACTGCTGGTCTCCTAGTCCTGATGCTAGTCCTCAGATTGATCTACTTGGAGTACGAAAGAGAAGATAGCTGCCTCTGGAATCTAGTATGTTTGATGCGCGGATATTAATGATTAAATACATTAAACATTTGCATCTCGGTTAAAGATTTTTTATCTAACTTGAAGTTTATAACTACAGATTTGTGGGTTGTATATTGGTTACCTGAACGTGGGTTATTAGGGTGGTTCTTAGGGTTATTAAATTCAAACCCGATAACTATATTAAAAAAAAAGATATATGCGGATTATAAACTAATTATAGCTTGTTTCGGTGAAGGAAAACATCGTGAGGAAGCCTGCAAACATAAAAGTTCTCCATAAAGTTCTCACAGGCTTAGTCTGCCAATCCGCACTAGGCCAGCGTGGTAAACTATGGTCTGTACACTGTGAGAGGAAACCCGATCCCAGCAGTGGGACATTTGTGGGTTGTAATGATAATTAAGTATAGCCTGTTATAGATATACATGTTTAATGTTTATCCGATAAAGGTATAATTTGTTGCCTTAGGATATCTTGTATAATTCAGCAATTTTTCTCATACACAAGGATGTCTTGTATAACTCAACTGTTAACCTTGCAATGCCGTATCCTTTACACCAATAATCGTCATCGACAACTATGAGTCATAACCTAATATGTACCTATTTAATATTTATTCGTCACAATAAAGTATGTTCCGGGCGAAAGATACCTAATAAAACTAATCAACCATTTCTTTTTCTACTTATAATAATAAATAAGTTATTATATTCAATTTATATAGCTATTTTTAGATTCCTATTTGTCATTAATTTATTATGATACGTTACACAGGTGAAGGGTCGAACAATACGTTACGTAACATTGTTTTTTTTAATTACTAAAAAAGTAGGGAATAATAATTATAAATGGCAACATATTTAGATGAAAATGATCATTTGTGTGTTACGTAACGATCGGGATGGTACAGAAAAACGTTACAACACGTTACATGGGAAGGAGGGAGGATCAAAAATCACCAAAAATTGCTTTACGTAATACTTGAACGCCTTACCGGTTACAAATAGACCAACCTTCTTGAAACTTATAGTTTTTACTACCATTCTAACCTTTATTCTTAATCTTCGATAATGAACTATAACCATCTAATTTGTCAGATATTGTCAACAACTTCATTACAACGTTTCCTTGCAGGTACATTGGAGGGAGTGGTGTCGTTGTGATTAACATTTTTAAAGCGCCATCTCGTGGACTTCCCCAATAACTAATCTAATATGTGAAACCCTAAGTGCATTTGTTATTAAATTAATCTTCTAGAACAGTCTAGGCATGCCTATTTCTGAATCCATTAAATGTCCTATAATTTCTAGTAATAGACAGGTGTAATTCCTAAATCTTATCTAACCCTATCCTACTAATATTATGTGAAAATTACTGAAGATGATTGGATGTTTGTAAGTCCTTCAGGCTCTAACCTTTGAACGAATTAAGCTGAAACTTGGCACAGAGATAGTTCGCATCCAGGAATATGACATACGATTTTATCCCTATTCTAGGTTCCATTGGCATACATCCAATATAATTTTTTATTACCTTTTGCAAACAAAGTCGCGGACGTCGAGTAATATTAATCTAATTATCACTAACGCTAACAATATTAACGGATTCAAAAGTGTAATAATAAAGTCGTTTGGTGAACATAAACCTTGATCTTTGCGGGTAATTATAAAGATTTAATTACATAAGATAGTGCCCGCTAGCGTTGTCCTAGACATTTTTCCCAGTAATATTTCTCGACAAAGTTGTTAGTAAAACGGATGTGAGAAATAAATTAGGTTTTTGTTGCTATTAAGCGACGGCTTTCTATTATAACTAGTTAGATAACAAGTCATTAATTAATAGAAAAGAAAACTCCACTTGTATAATTTTTTTGGGGATATGGGGTGATGTAAAAAATAAATTTTGACCGATGTCATTCTTACAATGGAGACGAATATAATGACACCTCGTGAGTTGACATCTGTCAAGCTGTTGGAGCTGTAGAGCTTGCCAAAAAATGGACATTATACGCTTGAATAACATGAATCTTGTCATGACAAATCTGAGTTGATGATGGACACAGGAGATTGTAATAGACACAACCTCATAAAAATTGGGCTCTCATAATAAACGCAAACCCACTCATACCCCCGCAGTAGGATTCCCTGTGTCGCGGGTGGCATGGACAACACTAATAACACATCACTAACATCCATGACCCGAGAACAAACATCTATCTGTCACATAAATATCTGCCCCGGCCGGGAATTGAACCCGGGACCCCTCGCTTAGCAGGCAGGGTCACTACCAACTAGGCTACGTGGTCGTCGATAAAACTGAATTCACCTTCGAACAAAACGTTAAGCTAACCAAAATCTTCCATGAACTTGAAACGTCTAAATAATTGCGACATTTCTGACTCACTTATGAACGTAAATTACTTAGTAGCTGTTTCTTAGAATGTCATTTCGAAGTAGCTTTAAGTTTAGATATGAAAGCTGAGCAATTCCTTTTGATAAATGGTATCAGGGTTTATGGCGAAATTTATTTTTTGGTAAGCACCTATCTTACTACCGATCTGACCTATTTTCTAAATATCTATCTGAATGTAAAGGTTAAGATAATAAAATGTCAATCAATGTGTTATTTATTTAAAATTAAGCTACTTATTGTTATCTAATTGGGCTCTTAACATCATTGATAGTAAATGTTAATCTGATCAGTTTTAAAACAATGGCTTATTTACCTTAGCTCTTGTTATATAACGAATCTGTCTATTGTTAACCTAGGCGACGACACTGTTATAATAACTACATTAAAAATCGATTTAATTTGAAAGAAATTAAAATATTTTTAGTAATATTAAGTAAGGTGAAAACCTCAAAAAATTTAAATGCAGAATTCATTAGGGTTTTATATTTAAAAATAAGTACATAGATCAAGTGATTAGAGAAATAACTTAAAAAAATGCTTGATCAAGTAAAAAATATTTCGTTGTACCGTTAAGTAGGTACGGTAACGTTTTTCAGTGGTAAAATTTAATAAGTTGGGGTTGCTAGTTAAAAAAATAATTTAAAAAAAGTACAAGTTACCCTGTACCTACCCTGGACTCTCACATAATACGCTAATAACATGATCTACAAAATCTCCCACAGCACCCACCTACGCCTATGTAACTCACAAACAAGCATTATTTGAAACAAAATTAAGGGGGCGTTGCTATTACTACAGCGGGTCAAGGCACTAAGCTCGCTGTAACTGATAATAACGCTTTGTCTGAACAACATTCGTCATATTGACAAGTTCGAGTGGTCGCTTTGTTAATAAAGGTTATGTTCCGATCGCTGATACTATTATCTAAATCGAAGTTCGTGCGTAAATATTTGCCAAGTTCCTCATACGTAGTTAGTGATAAATGACTCTACTCACTCGTAACCCCACACTGTGATTACCTCCTTTTTGGTTGTTATGTACGTCGAAAATAATAAAAATACACACACCCATAACTGAAAACAATTTTTTTTAAATTGATGTCTTTTGTCTTACTGAAAATGGAACCTATGACCGTTACACGATGGTCCGGCATGGTAACTATTACACCATACAGATAAACTAATCGAACTAAAAGTAATAAAAAAATAACATTGAAAAAGTATTGAACTTGGCTCTGCCCAGCAGCTCAATCTTTTAATAATGTGTTGATTGGAGTGTTAATAACGTTATCCGGCGCCCATTTAGTTCGAACGACTATTGTGTAGAGAATGCTTTTGCTATTTCGGTTAATCAACACGCCGCTGATCCATTCTAATTTTTCATAACTACCTACAATGAAACTACACTACATTAGTCATGTGGTAACGTAAGCCCTAGAGCGAATATTTATGTTGTTTTGTGTATTGCCAGTTTCTTACTGTAGCACGGAAATGGTATAGTATCTATCTATCTACCATTGTACTGTGATCGGTAGTGGGGAATAGACCAAGGCCGTATACAGATTTTTGCTTTAATGTAGCTTTTGTTATCTTCCTTGAGTCATTTCTTCTCCATTTCACTAATTTCTTTAAGAATTGATGATTTAAATGAACAGGCTAATATGGGTTAGTGGGTGCGATCGATGCAGAAATACACAATTAATTATGCTAATTTAAGCTAACCCTGTGTTACATTACGCCGTATTTAGCTCATTACATCACAACCGATCCCTGCTCGATGATTGCAGTAAGAAAGAAAGCGTTGTCCTTAAGAGTTTAAAACGTGATGCGCATTAATGTATGAAACATGTAGGTCAATTGTAATATGTAACTATATTATGTACGGATGTGAGTCAGTGAATAAAATTGTCACTTGTTAATCTTGTTATTAAAAATAGATCCGGGAACATTTTGCGAAACACCACTCTGCTCTGATATCACTGTACCATGAAATTGTACTTAATTCATTTTATATTAAATGAATATGGATTTATAGAACACACAAATTACTCCAACTTGTATTGATATTTTTTACGATGACGATCACAATAAATTATTTAAACATTTGTAATTATTAAAATCACTAATTAATCTGTTAATAATTTTAATAAACAAACAAGTAGCTAAAATACTAGAATCCAAGCACATTAAAACTTACATGCAATATTTATGGCAACACTTGGATGTCAATGTCAAGAAATGTCAAATTAAAACTTATTTTCTTCAGTCAAGTCATTGTTATTCTCAAAAGTCAAAAGTCAAAGTCAAAATTGACAAAGTAGATTTTTTTACTGACGCTGGTTTACATGTTACATGTGTTTAGCGATATAAATAAAGCCCTTAATTCATTGAATTAACATCTAATAACTCAAATATAAGTAAACTGCAATAAAAATCACAGTACCTTTCATATTATATTCACATCGAAAGTGTAAACCACTTACAAAACACTTCGTACATACGTATATTTACATCGCATTATAAACATTGTTTTCGGTTTGATTACGCGTTAAATTGACGATGATTGTTATTTGTGAGTGAAAAGAAGTATTGAAGACCAATTCAAGCAATTCATAGAAGAATTTCGACTGTTATTTCTCTGGAAAACTGATTTAACAGGCAAAGATGTCAATGCCACATAGTAGTTCTAGTACCACGAGTTCTAGTACTAAACGCAAGGAGATATATAAGTAAGAGCATAGTTATATTTCACTAGAAGTTATTCAAAGCGTGCTTTAGATGCAACAGTAGCAGCTGTTACTATATGTTAGTGCTAATTAGCACATTGGCTATAAATACATTACATGCTACAAGTTATTGTGACAGTACTATTTGACCTGAAACCTGGGATTAATATCCCGGTATATGTTCACTGGTATGTCTTAACACCCTAACAAACCATAAAGTGGACTATATTCTTTAATACTAACTTTTAGTAACAAATTGTATTTTCTATTATATTTTAATTTGAAGCCATCAATACTTAACTTATAATACTATAATTTCTGGGCTCCATAACACCTCTATTAATTTTCTATCGCACAGCAAGATTGAAAAACTACCTTTATAATTACCAAAGTTTTGATTTTTTAGTTCTGTGTGCATAATATTTTTTTTTTATTTTTTTTTTTTCGTCAGATACCAGGCACCATGGCCTTTATACTCTATGAATTGGTCCGTCCGACCAGACAAGAGATTCCGACTTGCTCTCGGTAGCTTTGTTGAAGAATACAACAATAAGGTAAGACTCATAATCTGAGTCATTTGGTTGATAATACTACAATGTATACCCCGTTTTTTTTCATCGTGGCATAAAATGTAAACAATCTTGGCACTACTTTTATTTATTTCATTAATTTAAAAAAATATTTAGAAGTATACAGAAATTTATTTTAACATTAAATTATTCTTTATTCTTTAATTTTTTTTAATTTGTGTCTGTCTTATTTTTAAATCGATAATTACAATAAAAAGACACTGTAAGATTGTTTACTTTTTAGATCACAATGAAAAAAATGAGGTATAGATACAGAAATCGAGTTTAGGTGTGTGTGCCGAGCATAGCTATCAGAAACTAAGTACATACTAGAGTTTTACTACTGTTAGTCTCTCTATATTATGATAATAGTCAGGATAGTAATAATTAATTGAAATCATTGAATGGTTAGACTTACTAGCACTAGCATTAGTCAGCCATGCTATAGCAGCTGAAATATTTGAGGAATTCATAGCTGTGTATATGTGTTTACATACAACATCATATTTTAAAGAGAGTGATTTAAAAAGATATTTCTTTATTTGAATCAAATAAGTACAATGCACTGTATGTTTGTCTGGTTTCCGCAGCCTGGCTACTTAGTGCCTAGTCTTAAAACTACATTTCAATTTAATAATATTAAGGGAAAAATAATAATTGATTCTCAAAGCTGGACACAATAAGTTTGAGAACCTTTGATCGCTAGTTTTCGTCTGTTTGATATAACAAGAATAGCAACATAGGAAACCCTTTTAAATCCCATTCAAAACAATATTTCAGGTCCAAATAATATCTCTTGATGAGGAGACGAGTGAATTTAGTGCTAAAAGCACCTTTGATCATCCGTACCCCACTACGAAGATCATGTGGATTCCTGACAGCAAAGGGGTGTACCCAGACCTCCTTGCTACAAGCGGTCAGTTGCTTCATCTATCATTATCATTCTATCATCTAAGTCACATGGAAATGAACAGTTCTGCAACCAATTCCACTCAGGTCATAAGAAAAATTTTTGTATTGTTTTTTATGTGTAGGGGAGTTTCTTTCCCTTTTCTCCACTACACTAAGGCACCTTTAGAAATGGTGGTAGATTAAAAAAAATTGATGTGCATAAGTGTATCATTGATACCTACATGAATAAATGATTTTGAATTTATTTACCTTTATTGACCTGCCTAACTATTAAATTATTGACATACCATCATAGCTAAAGTTGGCCAATATGTTGTATTACTAAAGGTCTTATTTTAGAAACATAAGAAAGTGTACCAAAAGTACAATTGTTTTTGTTTTAAATGTCATTTGAAAGGAAAAATTTTAACTATATTTCTACCCACATTTTAACCACTTAATTTCCAGGCGACTACCTTCGCATCTGGCGCGCGGGCGAACCATACACCCTGTTCGAATGTGTTCTAAACAACAACAAGAATTCAGACTTCTGTGCCCCGTTGACGTCATTTGACTGGAACGAGGTTGATCCCAACCTGATTGGGACGAGTAGTATTGATACTACTTGCACTATTTGGGGTCTTGAGACCGGGCAAGTGTTGGGGAGGGTTAATGAGGTCTCGGGACATGTGAAGACACAGCTTATTGCACATGACAAGGTAAGCAAAACATCGAATGATCATCATCATCATCATTACTGTCCTACTACTGGGCATAGTTCTCCACTCAGTGTGAATTGATAGTCCTTTACCTTTGAGACCTTTATGGAGAACTAGGAGTCGCGGGCGACTCCGCCGTTTTCGCAACATTTTTTGTCACTGGGCCTCTCCTATTCTCTTAGCGTGATGTTATATAGCCTATAGCCTTCCTCGATAAATAGACTATCTTACACTAAAATAATTTTTCAAATTGGTCCAGTAGTAACTGAGATTGTGGCGTTCAAACAAACAAACTCTTCAGCTTTATATTATAAAGTATAGATTCTCAAGTGTACAGGTTTCCTCATGATATTTTCTTTCATTACAGCATGTGACAATTTCTAGTATGAAAATCAGTTAATACCGCTGAGTTTTACCCTTTCACTATCATGATTTTTTCACCATCATGATTTTTTCACCATCATGATTTTTTCACTATCATGCTTTTTTCACTATCATGCTTTTCTTTCTAATCTAAAAATATTATATTACAGGAAGTATACGATATAGCATTCAGCCGAGCGGGCGGGGGCCGTGACATGTTCGCTTCAGTAGGAGCCGACGGGTCCGTTCGTATGTTTGATCTCCGACATCTAGAACATTCCACTATAATATACGAGGACCCCGCCCACACGCCGCTGCTACGCCTGGCCTGGAACAAGCAGGACCCCAACTACCTGGCAACGGTTGCCATGGACGCCTGTGAGGTTATTATATTGGATGTGCGCGTGCCGTGTACGCCTGTTGCGAGGCTTAATAATCATCGGGCCTGTGTTAATGGTATTGCTTGGGCGCCGCATAGGTAAGTATTGTTTTATAATTAAATAAAAGTTGATTTTTTTGTCACCTGTATATTATCACGTGTCAACAATAAATATGACTGAATTTTTTTTTCATTAATGATTATTAGTTTAATATGGTTTTTAGATTTCACTCCTAATTTTCAGTTTTTCGTGACGTTGCTTAGCGTAACTGAACCTTTCGTTCTCAAAAGAAACCATTTCAGTTAAAACTTTATCCACTTTTCCATAGTTGTTATTCAGTAAACTAGGTACATACACACATCAACAAAATCTAGGGATATTATACATTTCATCAAATATGGTCAAATATCTAAAAAACTACAAATAATTTTCTGATGT
>LGAG01000704.1:33533-46490 GCA_001278395.1 Lerema accius | reverse complement strand
GCCCTGATATGGGACATCCAACAAATGCCCCGGGCCATAGAAGACCCTATTTTAGCCTACACAGCGGCTGAAGGTGAAGTCAATCAGATACAATGGGGAGCCACCCAGCCCGACTGGATAGCTATCTGTTATAACAGACACGCTGAAATATTGCGTGTGTAAACGATCAGGTAGTCAGGCGCCAGTAATCCAGACAAACGATTCGGGCGCCGGGAGATCCGACTAATAATTAGTCGGGTGCCAGGAAATCCAACTTGTGGTTGATCGGGCGCCAGAAAATCCGACTCATGGTTATTGGCGACAAAACCCTGAAAACCCCACAGTGTTTCTTACTCGTCGCGAAGTCAGACTAACAGCTATTCGGGCGCCAAAAAGATCGACTACGGTTACTCGAGTCACACAAACTCACAAAATGTTGCCAATATTTTATCTATCTCTACTCCCCAGTAAGTTACCTAGCAACTATCTAAATGTCACATTTATTTATTACTTTTTTATTAACTTACCAGAGATTATGGATAGATTAAGAGTATTGGGAATGGTTGTAAATTGTATGAAGTACTATGTTGGTGAATGAAAGAATTATGTATTATTATAAATATTTTAAAATATATACAGGGTGTAACTTACTCGTCAGGATACCTTGCAAAACCTTTGGTTTTGAAAATTCTGCCTTTCTTCCATATTCCCATTGTTTTAAATTTTTTTATACCAAAATTATTTTAAATAAATATATAGTGACAATTTAATTATTTAAATAATTCTCTCGTTTTCGTTTTAATGGCTAACGTGTTAATCAAATTTAATAAAAAAAAATAACGATTTGTACTGGGATATTCAATATTAATTACCTTTCTCTTTCAAATAACCCACTTTTCATAATAATATATTTGCAACATTGAGCAACATAGTAACAACAAAACAAAGTGCTTTTTATAATCTTATACATTATGATTTAAATCCACAACGGAACTACTTATTATAACCCTAAGTAGGTATTTAAAAAAGTAAAACATAGTTTCAAAAGACTTATTCGTGGCTAAAATTCGTTTATAGCCTTTTTACAAAAATATAATTTGTATATAAATTTCGTAAACATTCAACAATTGTATATAAGCACTGCTTTATGGAGTACAAATCTCTGTGCGAATGTTGTTCGAAATGATTCTACTTTAAATGGTATTTTTCTCATTGTATTTTATTTATTTTACGGTCAGTGCAAATCAAGAGACGATTTGGAGGATTTAAAATTTACTATTTAATCGAATAAATATTGAAACACCTTCGGTCTAAGTCGGTAAAACGTTTTCCTAGATGGAATATTAAAAAGGTGAAATACTTAAAGATTCACAGTCAATCTCCGGGCATTCAGTTAAACTTATATTTCGACTGAATATCATACTGTAATCGAAGGCCCAAGAACTAGCTTCAAAGGATAAAAAGAATGGTCTATACAACTCACCAAGTTGCTTCTAGTTTGAATAATACTAAACGATACCTCAAGGTAGACCATCAGCGATGCTTTTGATGGTCTAATATGCCGTCTCTAGCAAAAGTAAAATAATGTAAATCCAGTCAACAATCACAGTTCTGCCCTGAATAGTTCTGCCAATAATCTTAAGTGCCGAGACAATGACGTTAATGTTAGTTGTCAAAATGAATGAATCCTCCTTTTAATACAATATATTGTAATAACAATTGGTAAATTAAATCCTGTCATACCGTCCGTGAATTTGCGCTGATCTTAATTTTTACTTAAGTATATTCAGGTATAAATGTGTAGTAGGTAATGGCATAATCGGTGTTTTTTCCTTATACTTAGACGAAAAAATTACTCGGAAGCATTTACATAGTGACAAATTCACCCCAGAGGCGAATAATTCCCATGTTTTTAGGGTTGTTATTATTTATAAATATAGTATTTATTCTAAGTAGATTTGTATTAAGTAGATTTAACTAAACCAATTAGGAAAAATTGGCTGGTGTTTTAAAAAATAAAAAATATTAAGAGCCCATGAAAAAATATTATCATGTCTAAACTGTGATGAAAAATACATGAAAAAATTCGAAAAATCACATTTTTTTGCTATATAAATGCGTATTTTAATTCGTTTTTAAATGAATTCTTCAACAATAGATAATCGAAGATTGCTCCGTCAATTCTAAATTAAAAAATGTCAGTCTATACTTTGCTTGTGCACACCTACCCTCAAGTTTTAAAATATTGCAGTAAGTGAAGCCAAATTACCTTTTACATTTTTGGATCTTACATTTGACCAGATTTCTGTCATTAACAATGTGACTGTTAGAATTAAGATAATTTAAATAAATTATATACCAATAGTGGCTATAGATAAGGTTTCTTGCGTATTATTTAATAAATAATATTGAAGATATACCTTTTTATTTTATTTAAAATCTCCACTTTCCCTTAAAAATTACAAGGATTTATTTACCTTTTGATGAGGTAACAACCATTTATTCTGATAAATTACTTTGCTCAACATTGATTACAAAAGTAAGATATAAAATATGTACAATATCTTTAAAAAATATATACACATTTATATGAAAACATTCAACGTTTTAACCAGACCGTTGTCCAAGAGAAAATTCCTCGTACACTTTCAACAGAGACTTAGGAGTTCGAGGCTGAAAATCTTTCAAAACATATTCAAAGTGTTCCATAGCAACTGCAGGACAGTCAAGATCATTTTCCAAAGCCTTCAAGGCCGCTTCATGACATAACGCTTCTAATTCCGCACCAGAAAACCCTTCTGTCCTAACTGCTAGACTGTGTAGATTAATATCATCAGAGATACTCATTTTGGCTACTTTTATTTCTAGTACCTGTAGCCTTGTCTCAAAATCTGGTAAAGGGACGTATATTAGCCTGTCTAAACGACCCGGTCGTAACAATGCCCTGTCCATTCTATCAGGACGGTTGGTAGCTGCTAAAATTGTCACAGATTTTAGAGGCACCACACCGTCTAGTTCAGTTAAAAGCTGAGCTAATACCCTCTCATGCACTCCTTCTCCTGCACCTCTTTCACCCCCTATAGCATCCATTTCATCAAAGAAGATAACAGAGGGAGCTACCTGACGCGCTTTAGTAAACAAATCTCTAACAGCTCGCTCTGATTCACCGACCCATTTAGAAAACAACTCTGGACCTTTTATCGATAAGAAATTAAGTCCACTTTCCGTTGCAAGCGCTTTAGCTATCATGGTTTTGGAGCATCCTGGAGGGCCGTAGAGAAGCACGCCACCTGGTGGTCGGATTCCGAGGCGTTTGAAGCTTTCTGCATGCTTTAGAGGCCATTCGACAGCCTGCCGAAGTTTTAATTTCAAATCTGCTTGACCACCTACATCTGTCCACCTTACATTAGGTATTTCTATTAACAACTCTCGCATGGCACTTGGTCTCACAACAGTCAAGGCTGCTATAAAATCTTCCCTATTAACAATATTACTGCCTCGCTTAATACATTTCATCGAAGCTTGCGTGCAAAGGTTCACTAAATCAGCAGCCACGTATCCATGCGCTAAATCTGATATAGAATCTATGTCCTGTACAGACAATTCGCTAGGAACACCTTGAAGCAAAGCATACAACAACTGTTTTCTTCTAACTCTGTCCGGTACGGGCACTTCGATTTCTTTATCCAGGCGCCCGAATCTTCTAAGCAACGGTTCAATTGCATCTGGTTTCCTAGTCGTTGCCAGTATGAATACTCTACTACTTTCCTCATGTAAACTATCTACGAGGGCCATGAATGCTGATGTGACTCTTCTTTCTTGCTCTGTACTTCCCACAGATCGTCGAGGACATATGGTCTCTATTTCATCCACTAATATAATGCTCGGTTCGTTTTGCACAGCCTTAGAAAACAGAGCTTTCAAATTGGCTTCGGTTTCACCAAAATATTTGCTGAAAATTGCAGGCCCGTTTATTTCTACGTGGCAACAATTGAGACTGTCAATTAAATATTTACAGATTGCTGTTTTACCAATACCAGAATGGCCGTAAAGTAGAAGACCTCTTGTGGGCTGGAAATTTGCAGCTAAACCGTTTGTATCAAAAGATATATTTATGAAAGTTTTGATTTCTTCTAAAATATCATCAACACCACCAGGAGGGGGCAATTTCTTTTTAACTTTTTGGACATGATCTTTTTCTAGATTCCAAACCGTGTTTTCACTTAAAACGAACCATGTGTTTGAACACTCTGAATCGGATTTACTTTTGATGTTAACTACTTGTATTTGTAATTTCTTACCAAAGTAATAGTACACTAATATACTTCCGATGGATATGAACCTGTTTTCAAAGTTGTGTTTCAATAAGTCACTGATGTCTTTGTCAATTTTATGATTTTTTATTTTTATTGTCACACATGAAGCTTCAGGTATTGTTTGATTTAAAACTTTGACTGTTACTTTCTTGTTATCACTGCACCAGGCTCCAGTGAGATCTAGAAAATAAAAAAAATATATTAAGAAAAAACTAAAAACAAGGCAATGTTCTCTGACACAATTATAATGCTACACACCATTATTTTATCTGTAGTTTAATATATTACACTATTAGAATAATAAGTCCATATCTAGCGCCAAACTATATTTAAAAAATACACTATCTTAATAGCAACCAAACAAATCTGGGTTGGTAAATTATATAGTTAATAATTTTAGAATGGCTTTGCGGACCACTTGAGAGTGTTTGCAGAGACCATCAGTGGTCTGTAGATAGCCAGTATAAATAATAGGAAATCAAGGTAAATATACCTGCAATAGGTATAATGACAGCTGCCGGCGCGGAAGTTTTAGACGGCCACATGCGTTTTACTAACGTTGGGGCACCATCCCTCCGTAATTCAACAGGACCACCGATTACAGCCCCAATCAAACTTCCCGCCGATGGATGCAGCAGTACTGCGTCCCTCGGCGCGTTTTCCGGCGGCGCACTCGCCCGTTCCAGCCATGAATACAGCGTACCATCCTCCACATAAGGACACTTCACCTGATCAACCGCACAGTTTAAATCTCTATGAATATTCTTGTCGTTTGAGGTTATGCTGCATTTACATTTCTCACACTCTACCCAGAGGGTCTTTTTCTCGGATTTGGGGGGCATTTTAATGTCATAATTTCAAACACTTATTTTAGCATATACGTAAATATCATACGGCACTTGTACGAGGTTTTTGGAGGTTATGTTATAAATAAAAAAAATGTCAATTACAACAGCAACAAAGATGTCTTGCTAGATGCGAAACTAAACGCAAATGTCATAATCAGACAAGCGAGAACAATAATATTATTAAACTTCATACAGTGCATGCTAGTAGTTTGTTTTGTTTTTAAAATAATTATATGAATAGTTAAGTTAATTCTGATAATATTAATTATTATATATTTTAATAAGTATGTAACTTATAAACTTGACCTTCCTCTGGTTTCACAATTTCACATTGTAAAAACGAAACGAAACTTTTATTCTCATGTCACTCAACTGTCCGTCAAGTCAATAGTAAAGCTGTCAGTGTCAATGTCAAAGCAAATTACAAATATTACAATGATAGCTATCAAGATTAAACATCGCATTCATTCTTTTTGTGCATTTCCGATTAAATTCGGAATTCTGCAATAATAAATCATAACTACTATTAATTCTTACTAAAAGCTACTCATTGGCATTGGTCTGTAATCCCATAAATGTGCGAAAAGGATCACGTAACGCTAAAGTTCACTGTTCTGTGTACGTGTGGCTAGTACAGTTACTCAAGATGACTCTCGGAGAGTTTTTTAGTTGTTCCCTGCTTGCCTTCGGGCCTCCTTTAGTGATGTTTGCGCTGACGATAGCCAACGACCCGGTGCGCATCATTATAATGATTGCAGCTGCATTTGGTTGGCTAGTAGCATTTCTACTAGCTTCCATACTTTGGTACGCGGTGGTGCCGTTAAGATCTTATCTGGCATTTGGAATGGTATTTGCGATTATAATACAGGTCAGTATACACTATATAGTACGAATGACTCGTCGTTTTCCAGCTAAGAGCTTAAAACCAGTACTTTTTATTCTTTCTTTAAATGACCAACAGTGTATCAATAGTGCTGTAGTGCTGATGATGACCAAATGTGTCTTGTCTGTTTGTTTATCACTTATTTCCCCCACAAAAAATATACTAAAGTTTTGTTTAAATTATTTGTTTTTTCTTATACTTATCAGCTCAGTTAACGTCTGTTAAATCAAGCAAAAGCTCTATTGATTTAAATTACATTACAAAATAAGATAAAGTACATTTTTACATGATCTGATGACGATTTAATTTCCAAAAAGCAATACCTTAAATAAAACTAATCTCTATAATAACTTAAATACTAAAGATAATCTCTTTTCCAGGAAGCATTCCGATATGGCATGTATAAACTGCTACGTAAGACGGAAGCCGGCCTTAAAATCATATCAGAGAACTGTGAAGTTAACAATCACAAGCTTGGGATAGCGTATGTCTCTGGACTAGGGTTTGGGACCATGAGCGGAGCTTTTGCTCTTGTTAATGTATTGGCAGACTCTGTAAGTTATATACACCTGTTTTCGCTATACTCCGTTTCAACGATCTTGATTGAAAATGTAAACAATCTTATAGTGTGTTTTTATTCTAATTATTGGTTTAAAAATAGGACAGATACAAATAAATAAAAAAAATTAAAATAATTAATTTAATGTTAAAACAAATTTCAGCTTACTTCTAAATATTTTTTAATGGATAAAAGTAGTGCCAAGATTGTTTACTTTTTCTATCACAATCATTTAAATGGAGTATATAATTATATCTGTGCTCCATATCTTATGTAGAATGAAATCAATAACTAATGGCCGTCACAACTTCATGCAGACAGATTTACACTTTATCAGTAATATTATATGACTCAGTTAAAGTAATCTATTTAAAATGGCACAGCAATGATTCACATACTTCCAGTGTATTGCAAAAATTTATAAATATGATTTAACAAGTATCTAAACACATCTAGATAATTATGTCGCAATCCTACTACGTATAATAAGTCACCAATTTTGTTTGAATAGTATTTGCAATATTTAATATTAGCTATAACTTATAATATTAAGGTATACAGTAAACACTGTTACAATTTTTTTTAACTTGTCTTTACGTAAACCTTGTAACGGAAATCACACATTTTCATGTTATTCACATTTTTCCAGTAATGTTTAAGTGATTTGACCACTTAAATGTCACATTATAAGCTTCAATATTTGCAAAAGCCACTTAAAAACATAATGTTTTCGTTTTTAACACAAGACGAAATTAAATAACAGACTGAAAAAAACATTTTTAATAATTTCAGGTAGGTCCCGGCACATTAGGACTAAACGGTGGAACAGAATTCTTCTTCGTTACAAGTGCAGCGATGACTCTTTGCATGATCCTCTTAAACACATTCTGGAGTGTGATTTTCTTCAACGGTTGTGACGAGAAAAATTACTACAAAGTCCTGTGGGTTGTCGGTTCACATTTCCTTGTGTCTGGACTCAGTTTATTGAATAAAAAGGAGTTGTATGCAGCAACGATTCTTCCTTCGTATATTGTGTTGATAATAACTGCAGTGATAGCGTTTCGTTGTGCCGGGGGCACTCGGCAATCGTTATTACAAAGCTTCTCGAATTAGACATAGGACTTTAAAATTGGTAAGTTAGACATATTTATTTTTTAGCTAATTTTCTATTTTACTTTATTTGTAAAACAAAAAGCAGTATTAACTTAATATAAGTTGTAATTGTAATTTGACAGAACTTTAAATTGAGACAAAAATCTTTTTTATTTTATGTTTTTTTGGCCTGCAAAAAATCTTTAATGGTATGCCGGATTTCTTCCACTGTAAGAGTGATATAAGCTATTTTTTTTACTTACCCATTTTTCTACTTTTATACTGAACTTTTAGCAGTCCGGGTTTTTTTGTTTTTGTATTAATTATTACTAGTTTATATTAAACATGTTTTTTTTTATTATTACAGATGGTGCGCTCGTCAGAAAATATACTGAAAATAAATGGAATGCCCCAATTTAAACAAGTGGGGAAATGTCTTTGAATGGGGAAGATTTTGTATCAAAGTTGTTGTTAACTTGTTTCAAATAACGTAAAGAAAATTGTAACAAAAAAATTTGTCGTAGCAGACACATTTTTGTTCATAATAATTTACTGACAATATTTTAATATCTTTTTCGAAACTGCTAAAATTGTTTTGTCTCCTTTTGGCATACGTGATTTTGAATGCGTATGAGTAGGACAAAAGACAGGTTTGCTGTTATTTTTTATCAATAAAAGATATGATTTTTGTATTAATTATAAAATAATTGCGGCCGACTTAAAATTATCATTTATGCAATAGACGAAATATCAATATAAAATACTGAAATAATAAATACCCATTATTGTTGTATTTTTTTTTTGTTTACGGATACTTTTGTTTTTCTAATGTTAAAATAAAAATAGGTAATAAATACTAAAATATATACTTGAAACCCTAATAAAAAAGTAATTTTGAGGTAATGTAACAGTTATAAAAAACCGGTATCAGAATGTTAGTGTAAATATACATTGTTACAAGACATTGTTATATAATACAAGTGTAATCATTATAGTTAGATAAAAGTTGTATGTATATTTCAATGGCGTTTAGTTGTGAGAATGTGAAGTTAGGGGTCCTAGGTTCGATTTAGGAGGCAATTTTGACCACCTATGGATATTATTGTAACTCATAAAAGTGCGTTTGGGGTCATTCAACTGTTACGTAACGCAATTTGGGGGGATGGGGGTTTTTGTAAAATGTTATGATGCGTTACATAGGGGGGAAAGGGGGAACGACAAGGCGTTACGTAACATTGTTTTTTTATTACTACAAAACTAGGAATATAACGCTTCTCAGTTGGGAAAATGGCAACGCTTATAGGTAAGTGGAACGGCCCCATATACGTCTTTTCCCAACTCTGATAATATGTTATAGGAGAAATGTAAGAATATATGAGTTACGTCTTTAGTAGTCCCAATCTTTGTGGAGTAATAGATGTTTATAATTTTTCTGTCATCCGCGAAACAAGTAATGGCTATGAGTGGTAATTGTTATATTTATTAAAATATTTTTAGGTGTAACATTTTTATACTTCAACACAATGACGTACAACAATCCGTTTTTTTAACTTGTCTTATTTTTTAAATTAAAAAACATAATCAATGCAGCTTTTATGAATACTTAATCTTATGGTCTATTGAAGTGATGAAATTACTTAAACATTACAGAAAAACTGTGAATAACTGTGTGATTTCCTTTACAAGGTTTACGTAAAACTACGTGATAAATAAGACAAGTTATAATACGGACTGTACTTAGGGCATGGCCGAAGGGGAGCAACTTCCCTCTTGGGGATCGGCTCCCACCTCATCAGGGGAGCGGGGCCTCTCCCGGGTTACCTAAATTAGGGATTTAGCTGCAATCTAATTTATCTATTGTTTAAAAATAAATGTTTTAATTTATTAATACAAGTAATTTTCAGTATTGATTTAGAATTACAGACCAAAAAGTATATAGAATCAGTGTTCGGAACAAAAAAAAAGGTTAGTCGAAAAATCCATAACGTTATTTACAAATGATAACGTTTCAAGATACATTGCTCGGCAGATCGTGCTTGCTGACGTCACATTTTAAAAAAATCTCATTTTTTTTTGTTCTGAAAACTGTGTCTATACATTTTACAAAAACCAAAAAATATTTTTGGTCTGAGTGTAGAATAAGATGCATAGTTCTTGCTCAATAATTTTCATGTTTACTAATCGAATTTTAATTTATTTGCGCCTAATCTTACGTTATAAAAGGATTTTATTAATAATAGTTGAGTCGTTAATAAAACATTCCTTTTCTGTATCATATTTATTTTAATGCTTATTAATAAATTGGACGGAACCATGACAGATCACAATTTAAAATGTTAAAGTAGTTCTTACAGCTTATAATAATTACAATCAACCCCTTTTTTATACAAAATAAAATTTATGAATGGTTAAATTGTTTTATTAAATTATACTATACTTATTAGGTACTTAAAATAATCTCATATAACTAAAAGAAATAGATACAATGAAGCATAAAACTGCTTAATATTTCATCAAGAAAACTTAAATCTATGACAAACAGCAAATCAACAGTGTAGTCAAACATCTTTATTATTATAATACTATAGTATATAGTATCTCTTAAATCTTGGTACACAGAAAAGCGAGGAAGAACAATTTATCTATGTGATTCATGCAATCCTGAATATTACAACATATAAAACCCTTCACACTTTCAATTCACTGTCTTTTAGACAAGGCATAAATATGAATAATGTACAAAAATAATACTTAGTACACTGACAATGCAGATATGTACAAACCAAGACTGTTTTTGCATGATTTTGGGCCTTAAAGCTCTCAATCTTGCCCCAATGACTTCTATTAGTGGTGTAATTAAACAAATAGCATTCTCTGGTTGATCACTTATTAATTTCCTCAAATTCATCAGCTAACTGCATCAAAAGAGCGTCCACAGTCCAAACGGTGTCTGGTTCATCATCTTCGACTTCAGGGATGTATGAGTTGAGGACTTGTAGTACACCCTCAATGCCTGCGACAGTCCCACTGACTCCTACACCTACTTCTGCTAATGCATCAGCTGTTTCCGAGTCTTTTTGGTCTGAACTGGAATTGTAAAGTTGTTGCTGTACTATATAATCTTTAGTAGTGAATATCACAGTAGTATTTTTATGGTATGGACATTTCTCTATAAAGGAGTAAAAAATGTATGACCAGTTTAGCACAATAGTTACATTTGCCTGAGAATTAAAAGGTTATGTGTGATTAATAGTGAAGCAAAAAAGATAAGTGTTTATGTGTTTTAGCATTATTTTGAAGTCATAAGTATTAGTATGTAATAATATTGAACACCATTTCATACTATTAAAAGTATTTTACAAAGTGTTTAAGGCTGAATATGACATAGTTGATTTGCATACTTACAGAGGTGGCTTTGATATTTCATTTTCAAACATATCTTGCATGTCATCTAAGTCTGGAATTGTTGGAATTTCATCCACTGACTCAGGTGATTTCTTTGGAATAACATATTCTCTGAAACGGTTATAATATTTGTATTTTTATGACAGAATAAGGCAATAATCTGCTCGCTGTCGGTTATTACAAGATAAAGTCGGCAGAAGTGGTGTCACGGACATAGGTATTATATTTCTTTTTTATAACTGAAAAAAGAATGAAACATACTTCGCTTCAATATGTGTTCCTTCAGCCCAAACTCCTACTTTTTTTGGTTCTGGCACGAATGTATCGCTCATTTTGTATGTACTTTAAGTTTTACAGAAACTTTTTTCCACTTGCGTAACTGTGTTTGTTTATTAACCCGCTAAGACTAGTTGCTATGCTACGGAGATAATAATTGATTATAATTGTCCTTTTCCTCTGTAACGCAGGGACAGGGAGATCTTTAAAAACTAACTTCACCTCAGTTATAAACAAATCTCAATATTTTTGTTTTGTATTTGAATTCCCTACCAACAACCTGTTTTATTAAAATAAAATTTGAATTGACTTTTATTTACTGCTTTGTTTGTCTTGACATCTTAGTTGTCATGTCAAAGTCACATATCAGTCATTTGTCTTGTCAAATCGTTAGATTCGAGAACTGAACTGACTGAACTCCCGCTCCTACCAGCGCCGCCATATTGTTTTCAAATTCGCACTGTGATTCACTCCCGCAATGCTATATTGAGCCACTGAGTACTTTTAATGTTAAACCTGTTAAAAATAAGTTTGACAGTGAATATTGAATTGACAGCTTGCGAACCTGCTTAGCAGACACCATTACACTATAAGATTTTACAAAAATTAAAAATGTAAGAGCCATAAATTAAATGACTTCCGTACGCCGCGCGCCGTAGGTGGGAGTTGTAATAATACACGATAATTCTATGTAACCTTTTATTTCGCTTTACATAATAACATTACATCATAAACACATTAAATGCGTAGGTATTTAAGTTTGTTGCACGTCTAACGGCTTGTGATGCACAGATTTGAAATAATATATATTATGCAGACATTTAAGAATATATACGTAAGCATGGGGAGGGGGCGGCCGCTTAATTTGAAGTACATAACTATTAAAAGTATTGCTATTACTAACTAAAGGAGTCATAATAGTCACTATTAAAGGACCCGTTCGAAATTCGACCATAACCCGTTATGTTAAACTAGACTAGTTTATATCTCTGGCTAGCAAATGTCAACGCCAAATGTCTATCAACGAGGTTTATGTCTTGTCTTGTGTGCAAAGTGTCTGAACAGAAAACGTAGTGCTAGTAGTGTGCGTTTTGTTTTATTAGTTAAATTAATCGTAAAAAGGGTTCTCAAGTTGAACCCTTCGTGTAGTAATACAGATATCACTTATGTAAAACTTTAATGACTTCTTAAGTGTTATACGCAATTTAAAATACATACAATATTTATAGATGATTAATGATTAGAATTATTTTTATCGGTTTTGCTATTTAATATTAGCTACCGATATACATATCTGAACCAACAGGAAAACATAAATATAACAAAGTCAACATATTACCATACATTAGACCAAATGAACCAAAATTCAAACAGTAACCTTAGTAATAGGGTTGCCAGAAACACGGTATTCACCTCAGATATTCTTAAAAACTTTGCAAGTTTATTAGATTCTCGATAAAATACAAAAACAATATTTTTTTTAAATATTTTTTGTTTCCGGCTTTGAGTAGTGTGAAATAAAGAAAGCTAACGCAATAAATTAATTTTGTTCGTAATCTCAAACGCCTTTAAAAAAATACAAACACTTCAAAATAGAAG
>LGAG01000700.1:447798-457821 GCA_001278395.1 Lerema accius | reverse complement strand
AAAAAAAAGAGTAACCGACTCTTAAAAAATAATGGGAATGGAGAGGTAGAAGTACTTTGGCAAAAGATTTCATAGCAATATTTTTTCAATATTTTCGTTAATATTTTGAGCCAGATGTTAACATAATGAATCTTAATTGTAATCTTTAATGAATCTTCGTGAATGCAATGTATCTGTATGTGAAATTGTAAGAAATGTACACATGTAAATATGTAATGATTTTGTATGTCAATAAGCATAGTCGTAAGAACCTAATCATTTAATCATTGTATTAATTAAAATATTTCATAGCATGTATAATAAAATGGTTATTTTACAATTTTTGAATGTGTTTTATTTTCTAACGTCGATAATTCGTGGGTTTATTTACTAATTTTTGGTCACGTTATTAATGAAAAAACTGAATAACGCTTTATGTAATATTGTTTTTACTTTTTTATAAATAAATAAACTAAGGAATATAATTGTCTTTAGTTGAGAAATGGAAAGTTTATGAGTGTTACGTAAATGTATAAGAATCTTCAAAAATTCAGTTACGATATTATTTGAACTCGCTACAAGAAGTCGTAAATTCGTAATATAAGGAATTCTTGGTATTATCAGCATAGCTGACCGTAACACATTACTGTAACTAGGTAAGTATTACGTTATTTTCCACAAGTTCTGTTATTAGCCGCGGCGTCAGCTCGCGTGTCCCGGCTCGTTGTCTCGATGATATCGCATCAGCTGTTGATTGGACAATCGGCTCCCGCTGACGATGTTGACGCTCTCCTGGAACGTAAATTGCCGGCGATTCCACTGAGATATCGCTTACGATTCCCTATCAAGAACTCTTAGAGAATTGTTTTGTGTGAGCGGACCAATTTCGACCTTAGAGTCTAGCTGTTTATGTTGACTTTAGATTGAATACTGGTATGTGGGTTTGAAGCTTCGTGAAGTTTTTCTGACTGCAGTACAATTGTTCTCAGGTTCAGTTTGCAGCAATTTCTACTGTTACAAGAAATCTTAAATCTAGAATGTCTTTATTTTGGAGTAGTGTCAAAATTAAATGCCTACTGTTAAATGTAATTCAAAATCATGTATTAACATTAAAACCTATTTAATTAAGTTATATTTCCTTATCAAAAACCAATGGCTTCACTACACTGGTCGCTTTTTGTTGATGTTTCCATGCATCTTTATTGTATGCAGTGTGTAGTATGTTCATAAATGAAACTGGACTAAACAGGATAACGTAGGTGAGTATTTTCATTTAAAGATGTTACATTTATCCGTCGTAAGATCTGATAGGCCGAGTGTAGCAATCGTTCATTGTCCATTAGCTTGTCAGATAGGGTCAGTGGCTCACTGGGTCTTGGGCACTTCTAATGGAATCACTTAATGTTGTCAATGATTACAGCATAATCTAGGTATAAGATAAACCAGTAACCAGTGTAGAATCGTATGAGTTTCTTTCAGTATAATCTTTGAAGATTTTATGATACGAATACTGTGAAAACATCGAATATTGGTACACTTATATTTACTGCGTATCATAGAATATCACAGGTGCCTGAATTTTAAGTGATAGCAAAGACGTCAATATAAGATTTTAGGCACATAAATGCATTAGTTTATAGATGGATTGGTGACAACCATTGATCTATCATAAATAGTTTCTTCTACTCCACACATAGGTACCCTTAAAACCTAGCAGTATGGTCAGATGTTATATTTTTGTAATTAAAATGCATCACACGTGACTACCTAATAATCAAGTAGACGTCGACACTTATACGAGTTGCAGCGATGCAGCAGTTAGAGGGTATTAAAAATAACCGCATCGTGGGTGTCACTGTGACTGAGTGATGACAATTGAGGAGGTGAGATAGTGGGTAATGAGACAGGTGCAGCCTTCCGCGGGGGCGATGCTTCCTCGTGCGACATCGTGGCATCCATACCATTCCTCATGTTTACATGCTTCTTTAGACAAACGCCTTTTCTATGACGACCCCGTAGCCTAGTTGGTACTGACCCTGCCTGCGGAGTCTCGGGTTCGATACCCGGCCGCGGCAGATATTAATTTATGTAACGGATAAACGTTAGTGATGTGTTATTTTTGTGTTGTCCATGCCACCCGCGATACGGAATCCTACTGCGGGGGTATGAGTGTGTTAGCGTTTATTTATTTATTTTCTGCATGCTAAATAACGATACTTTCAAAATGCATAGGAATGGCTGAAAACATTGCAACCTTCCTTCCGCATCAAATGTTATTTCTACACTTTTAAGGTACCGTATGGCGTGAACGCTAACAGAAAAGGTATTTTGTCAAAAGTGACTGGCTATATTATTTTTTAAAAGAGTTTTTTTATGTCCCCATATTCGTAAAGCACCTTTAAAAAAATACATGTAAAGTCATATTCATACCTATATGATATACCTACCTACCGTGATATTTTAAATTTAGAAATAAATCAATACGCATATCCACTGTTATATAACAGTGTATAGAGCAGATCGATGATAGATGGTTTCCGCTGGTGAATTGTTTAACGTTGCGGGTCAATTACTGTAGGCGCAGGGCCGTAATTACAGGACACTAGCCGAGCCAGAGACCGGTAATTAAAGTTAAAACTATCATTCATAGGTATTGTTTATTGAGACCTTAGGAATTGCCATATTAGATACATAATATGTAAAAAATATATTATATTTTTTACGACTTAAAAATAAAATGTTATATTTGCATTTCTTTTACTACACCATTCAAAATGCCAAGGATACGTGTGCCAGTACTTATAAGTTATTACATAATAGTTAAGATATCATAAAAAGTAATAGGTATATATTTTGCAAAAATCTGTCAAAACATGATTAAGAGTCGCGCGTATAGTTCAAAGGAGTGAAGTGGGTCGCATTCCGACCAAATTAATGTATCTGTTTGCCATCACTTATCTCTGCGCCGGCGCACGCTGCAATACTCTTGCTGTACTGAATTAGAACGATTGTTTACCTTATGCACTTACTAGGTGACGTCCGCGGCTTCACCCGTTAAAAAGTGGCTTCACTAAAAGTGTTGGATTTGGGAAAGGAACCCATTTTTGAGATGATATTATGTTCCAGGGTATGGTCTCTCTCTATTTCCCGAATTTAATTATTAAAATCCGTTCAACTGTTGATACCTGATTTAGTCACAATCATAATATAGGGGAGCGTATACGGGAACGTACAATCAGGTTAAAATTTAAGCTATGTCTAGGACATAGGAAAAAGTCCTGGATGTGATCTATCTAGGCGCAAAATTTCATCAGCAACGTTAGGTACTATTGGAAATCCAAACATCGAATGTAAAGTCAAGTGGTTGGTAGAATCTTAATTACTGACAATAATATATGTGTAGGTATTTAGGTATGTAGTAGACGACCTAAGAACGTAAGTAGTAACCTATGCAATATTCATAAATATCAGTTTATAGGTACTAATTATTAAATTACCTTAGTTATCTAATTAATTAATGGGACGCGATAACGACTGACAACTTGTACCGATAGCGTAATGGTTACTACGTCGGACTTTCGTTCAATGGTCTTGGATTCGATTTCCAGAAAGGCAGAAATTTTTTTGGCAGATAAATTTAAATTTATTTCCTCTGGCGTAAGTATGTCAAAGGGAATCCTAGTGTAAGGATGTGTAGTGTTACAAGAAACTGCACCTATATACCACTCGAAGTTAAGATTTCATCGCCATCTAAAGACAACATAGGTACATACCTACACAATCACCCATACGCAACCAGGACGGTTGTAGGAAAAGAAAATGTATTCAATACAGTACACTACAGTATTACAGGTATTAGCCATCCTTTAGTGTACGCGTTGTAAGTTACGATAACATAAGTAGAAAGGGTCGATTATACAAAAGTGTCGTGTTATATTCTCGTAAGCACACACCAGGATCGGCAGGCGGCAGCACGGCAAACACGGTGATGTCACTGTCTTAAACCAGCCAGCCTCACCGCCTCACCGACACTCCGGCCAAGATTATTATAGAGTCAATATTATCTCATGGGTCTACATATTTGCCTTACGTTTTACATAACTTAGCCACTGTTTGTGACAGTTCGTAAATATTGAGCGACTAGTTTTTGTATACTTTGTTCGATGTTGAATAATATTGTCGTGAAGGCGATCTGTTACTTGGATATCTTATTGTATTATTCCTTACCCTTTAAGAGCTATTAGGTATAACGTAAAATACTTGTGTCGCAACTGTCGTTAATTTAGCCGGTTTAAAGACTGCATACTAACTTCATTATTAAAAAAAGTGAGTCATAAATAAACAGGTAGTGATTATTTCCACATAAAACATACTCAAAATCATCTACAAAGCTCCATAGCATGAAGGCAGCATAAATACTCGCCTGAGTACAGCCAGCAACAGCAATTCCCAAGGCTAGCGATAAGACAATAAGTTTTACGAGCGCACATCTCAATACAATTGCCTAGCACTAAGAAGATAGATAACTGCAATTGATTCAATTAACAGCCGCATTCCGCTATATTTGATTACTTAACCGTTTAAAGTAATTTATTATAGTAACGTCTACACGTGCGCTATTAGGTGGTAGTCACCCTAATCTTTAATCCAAATATTGTCTGTCAAACTGCGAGTTAAACGACAAGCTTAGTTTAAGATGATGAGACATGTTTTAACTTCATTAAAAGCCTGTCTATAATAAGCATGGAGCTTGATAAATTGTCTGTGAATAAAATGTCTTTCGCAGCTTGAGCAGCATTTTAAAACCGCATTTTCCTTTCTGCTAATGTAGACAGAAACATCATCTATGGTATAAAAGAGTTTGGAATTAAAGTTATTGAAAAGATGTAATTGATAGACGAGTAAGAAGAAGAGGCAGTTTGGAATAAGCGATTATTTGTCTGTAAAATATTGCACAGCACACTTGTAATTACGACTATGGGACAGCAAGGCGTGCCATGAGTAGAGAAGGTTGGTTTGGATTTCGATTAAAGGGACTACCCTTCCCTCGCGTCTTAAACGTAACAAATGACTCAAATCAATATCGATGTTATCGATGTCATAGAAGGTTTCATACCATATTTTTATCTACTCTCATAACAAAAAGCGTTTATTTAGGTAATAAATTTTTTAAACCATAACAAATTAGGTCGTGCTAAAAGTATAGTTTTTATATATAAATTGTTTGTTTGCGTGTTTGTTCCGCGGCGGATTATAACCTGGTTTTTCGTATGTTTGCGTTGCTCTAAGATTTGGGTTACATTACACATTCCACTTTCATGTTGTTGTTGCACGACATCTGCCTGTAAAAACACTACTCTTATTGAAAGGAGTTTAGTTCAACTGTATTTAGATTTGTTTTTTTACTTTGAATATTTCATTACGGTTTCATATTGTATTGTTATTACTATTCATCCACATCATTATACATATGATTTTTTATGGCCTACTTACCTACTTATTTTAATATTAACAAAAACTATGTCTATACTTGTTGAAGTGACCTTAGAAAGCCCCAGGTTCGATTACTTTACTGGGTAGATGTTTAAGAAACCGAAAGGTAATTTGATATCTATTTCTCTGATAGTGGAATTCACTATGTTATTGTGATATCGATGCAAACGAGTCAAAATCATTTTTTCTTATGGTTTTAAGATAGAAAACGAGCTGACAGTGCCACCAACCCCTGCCGCCCATGGACATCGTAACAAACTTCGAGTAGGACTAAGGGGGGACTGTAAGTTGGTTAATAAGTCAAAGACAAATAATAATAATAAATAAATTAAACGGAATCCCTGCTCGGTATATTGCTACAGGTAGCGCTTAACGCGAGTATCTAGTCCTGTATTAAATATTATTCATGATCTCATTACTTCATAGGATACACTCATCTCTTTAAAAATGGACGTCTCGTTAAAAATAAGTAGGTAAGGTTATTGAGGAAGATATTACTTGAACGAAGATCATGGTTAATGCAATGGAAACTCCCTAGCATTTATGCAATAATAACCTACATTTTATTATTTAAATGCGAATTGCGAATACGAACGCAATTTACCCAGCATTGCTAAGGTCCATAGACATTAGTTATAAATGTATGACGCAGTGACGCTTATAAAAGCTCATGACATGACACAAAGAAAAATAAGAAAACGATTGAAGCATTTTGAGGGCAGCTTGTTTCTGAGATTGGAACTGGTTCAGTAGAAGTGAACTGATGAGGCACACCATTAATTGGGTCACGTTGCACAGCGGAGAGGAGGCTGAGGCAAACAAGATTAGATATCGTTCTCAAACGGTGCGATACTGTTTGCATAGCTCCGCCCGCCGCCGCCGACTGCGATAACTAATAATAATTAGCTCATTTCGTAATCGAAGTGCATTAGAAGATGATGGCTGGTATGGCGCAATGGTTACCTCGCCTCACCGCCGTTCAAGTCCTGGATTCGATTCCCAGTGAGGCGGTAGGCTGAATGATGAATTTCAATTTCGTGTGTATGTCCTGCTGTCCATGGCACACACGACGTAGGGAATCCTTTCATACTATGGTTGCATGTCGGGAATAATCGGAGTCGTTACTTTTAAACGCCTAAAGAGGCTTTTCACCGAGATCGGGTATAAAGTACGACACTCTAAAAGCCTTTAACACAGGAATTCCTGAAGCACCTTTGAAAGTTGCTCAATTAGAAGATCTATACTATACTATACTCGTTTAGTACTACAAATACAATAACACAAAAGTAGATGCAAATAAGGATTCGGTATCTTTTGAAAGGCTCAACATTCCAGTCAGAATCACGTAGCAACAACATTCGCAATCTTATCACACGCATTCCCCAATTAATCCTTGTTCTAAGATGAGCGAATTTTTAACGTTCCACGTAATAGTGATGTTTGTACTACAAAGTATAATTATACCTTGTTATTTCAGCAGTAAGGATCGAAATTCGTTTGCTGAAATCTCCAACTAGTTAAGTTTATTGCTTTTCTTAGTTTTACAATGTGTGCTGGTCTACGCTTGTTATGTCTCTACTAATTTGGGATGCTTCATTTTAATGACTTATTGTAAGGAGATTATGACTGTTTCATTGACAATGCAAGCAATTGGATATCTTTTAATTTTCTTTTTGTTTTGCCTCGTGAGTTATAGAGCGAGCAAAGAAATGTACATACATACGAGTACATACGTATCTCTTCAAACACTTCCTCCTTCTGACACAGTCGGATAATTAGCGGTTTTAAAGGATCTTTTTCGCCTGACGAGGTGAACGTCCACCGAACACGACCCAGTTCGAGGCTTATTGTCATCGATTTATTCACGAGCCAATTGTATTGTATCTCTGAAAATCGATAGTTTATTTGTGCGATGTAGGTGAGTGTCACACACCTGAACATGTGGTCGCGAGACGCATCGTCAACATTGCCTGTATATTATGGGACGCTGAATACGATCGCCAAAGATTAAAATAGTGCGAATATCACAATAAAATATTTTAGATTAATAAAGTATAGTTGCCGCTATTCACTTTTAGTCACAAAAATTAATAATATAGGGCTTTTTTCATAATATAAGCTAATGGTCGGCAACAATCACACTCGATGGTTGGATGAAGAAAGGAAAGAAAAAACTAAACTAAAAATTATATTAAAACATTACAATATCTTTACAAGGTTTTTTAATCTAGATGTAGAAACATATTTTACATTCGTATGACCATAATCTAATTACAGAATATTGTCAGTTTAATATTCATTTGCATTACAAAATATTCAATGTGCTGTTTCAATAAACCATTGCCTAAACGACCTCTAACAATAGCTATTACTCAACTTTACTTATTTTACACAGTAACCTACTGTATGTGTACGTATGCAGGAACTCTATATAAATAAAAACATCTGTTTGCTTGTAACAGTCGCTTCGCTATCTGCTAATATACAATGTATCTTTTCTAATAATTCACGAGAAAATTTTAATTAAGGTAAGGTGGGGTAAGACTAACACACGGGGCAAGACTAACACTGTCTATTATCTCGACAAATATAGCTTAAATACGAAATTCTTCCAGTCTGTAAGATAGAACAAACGTAAATGTTCCCGGCTAAAACACATACATGTCGTTTCTTCAAGTGCATATCGAGATAATAGACAGTGTTAGTCTTGCCCCGTGTGTTAGTCTTACCCCACCTTACTTTACTTAATTGTAATGAATGAGAAAAGGGGGTATAAAGCAGTTCCTGTAGCGATCACCATGAAGCCATCGATGATCATTAGGATCATGTTTCTCAAAGAAATTAGAGGGCTTTTGGTAGAACATAATTATATCAAAATTCCTGGTTGTAACATGTCCTACGTGATGGAAGACATGAAGAGAAAAAGAGAGAGTATCTAAGTAAGATAAGAGATATTCATTGCGCTGTATGAATTGCATGGGCGTAATTAATAGAGATTTATTAACACGTGTAAAAACGCAACGAATAAACAGATGTCATTAGAAGAAATTAGGACTCTATATTCGTTTGTTAATTTTATACTGTACACCTACTAGGAGATCGAGCAAATGTTTTGCTACCTTTTTTGTCCTATGGTATGGTTTTACCTTTAAGTTTTTCACATTTCTACCGGATCTTTAAACCACACTCAGCCCCTCTTATACATACCGGAAAATGTCTATGAAAATCGGTCCAGCCGTTTTGGAGAAGTTTAGTGACAAACACGTGTACGCTTGGATTTATTATTTAGTTAATAGTGTGTAATCTTTGTCTGTACCCAGAACATATTTCCAATGACGACGTTCAGTTGACGCAAGCCTGGGTTACGCATGTATGAAGAATGCACGAAGGCCGCCTCCAGGGTCGTTTCGGAAAATTGCTCACTATCACAAGTGTATCAAAGATTAATATTTGTTCTTCTTTTGTAATTAAGTTAATCGTATTTATCAAGGTCTACAATGGGAGTTAAAGGCCATTGGTGTTATTTTTATCAATTGTATTCATATTTGTAATATAATGGTGACGTTGTGATTTTTTTCAGTCTACTACTTCAGTCGTATAGATGCATCGATGACTCCATATTTAGTTGGTGTAAGGTTTAAGTAATGCTGATAGAAAAGGGAGATTAAAGTAGGTATAGCTCATCTCACAGGTTAGGAACAGCACTACAATGAAATTATTGATTTATTAAATATTAAATAAATATACATGAATATTTACAAAACTAAAACTAAAAATTTTAAATTAATAAATTAATAATGTTAGTAATAAAAATAAATATTTAATTATAAATTTAATTTACAATGAAATGTTGTAAAGTCTAAACAGACGTTCTACTCGCATCATTTCGATAACTTCTATAAATTTATTCTTTAACTACAGTTATGTACAAGTAGGAATGTAAGCAACGATGTAAATGTACTCTATTTCCTGCCAATAAAATCCCAACAAAAAATGTAAACAAATCGTAACCCGAGTTCGTAGCAGTGCGTTCCCAAGTTAAGTTGATCCTCATTAAGTATTTCCTACATGCACAATCAAGAATTGAAGCCTTTACAAGTTTTTGTCGCATTATGCATGCACTTGTCGTAAGTGTGTCCTTGTCTACCGTCGGGCTTCGTCCCCACGACATAAAAACTACGAGTTTCTTAATGAGAGTAGGACTCTGATGACGCTTTTGATGTGCCGTTAATGACACTAGTTCTTCAGCCCTAAGCTCTGAGGAATCAGTCACAGATTTATTGATAACAATAGGGAAAAATCAGCGGTCACTTAGGAATAAATAAAATTGTAGTAGGTACATTTGCAAAATCTAGGTTTTATAGTAGGTGGTGGAATAAGGGATTTTGAATAAGGTTTGGTTTTATTTGATAGATATTACGACGTATGGAATATTTTGGAGAATAGATATAAGGTAAGGTGGGGTAATCCGCACTTGGCCAGCGTGGTGGACTATGGCCTGTGCCCCTCACACTGTGAGAGGAGACCCGAGCCCAGCAGTGGGACATTAAT
>LGAG01000700.1:436404-447556 GCA_001278395.1 Lerema accius | reverse complement strand
CAAGTACTTATGACAATCAAAGTTTATGTCAAATGCATCTTGTAAGCATCAACTAAAAAACAAATTTAAATTATGCTGGAATGGAATAGGAAGCTATTATTGAGGTCAAACTATAAAATGTTTTAGGCTTGGTGTTCTACAAGTACTAAGCTATATCCAGATGCACTTTGCATTTCTGCCGCTATTCACTTAGACAAGATCGCACTTACTGAGAGCGGGCGCTTTTCCGTGATTGAGTGATTTTATCTGCAAATTCCATAAACTCAAGTTGCTTTATTCTGTTGCAGGCTGATGCAGATCAAAGATCTACGAACTACTTATGTTTGAAGTCGAGCAGAGTAGCGGTTATTCACTAACTTACCCGTACCTATATAAATACTAGCTAACTTGGTTATCTTTACTGAGGAGAGTTTAAGGAGAGAAAAAAGCTGGTGATTAGCAACAGTAAAGATATAAATAGATACAATTGCATAAGTCTTATTCAAAATGTAGGTATAGCACGATGGATCTAAATAAAGTTCCAATTTCATACACATCGGCAGTAATTAACAAACATAGACGGAGAGCGCCACTAACCGTAACGGAAGCACCATAGATCTAAGTGGCAGAGCATACGTGCGCGCGCGCCGTTTCCAATGTTTGGCCATTGATAAAGCTCGCAATTTTGCTGTCAGTTTGGAGCGTGCCGCCGAGCGCAGTGCACGTGTCCCGCGCCCCGAGACCCCGCGGTTCATGCTCTCGTCCACGCGAGCTTCGTTCCACAACAGTACCAGCAGCGCACCACCGTACGGTGCCCGCAACCTACGACACCAGTGGCATGGTAATTCGTGAATTTGTACAAAATCAAAAGGATACAATATAGTTTCGCTGTCCAAATTTTTGATTGAACGGAACCCGCGCGCTAGACGCCCATTGTCTCGTAGAGCTAGTAATAGGTATCGTATTACGTAATGTGTCTATATATTTCAATTATTTAATTTAATTTTATTTTATTTTATCATTTTTTTACTTCATACTTTTTAAGCATTAAAGTCATATAGAGTTAAAATTGTACCAAATTAAGTTCCCGATCATAATGTTTACTTGTTACAGCAACAGATCAATTTTATAGCTTCTGCATCTTGCGATAATAAACCGCCTATTTATAATTTTAATGTGGTGTAAAGTTCGTCAATATATTATTTTATCTCCTGTCATTTACATTTTAATTAAGGGAAGTTCACGTATTAATTTACGCAATGTGCACTTGTCGCTATAGCGACGTGTCAATAAGTCTATCGGTAATAGTTGTTATCGCAGCTTTTGCTAATCTTATCGATCTGTTTGTGATCGTCTCGGTAAACACGACCATTTGTGATGGTTTATTGCCATTCATATCGCTTAAACACGTGCCTTTAGGCCTTAGAAATTCTCCATTCAATATATTCACAGAAGCTCCCTTAGTTTCTTGTGAAAACTGATATCAATAAGTCGATGAGCTTTTGTGTTATCCTTTTGTCAGAAACCTCTTTTGCAAGAATGATTGCAGTGGTAAAGAAAAATATAAATTTATAAATGATAAAACACATAATGTGACCGTTTAGGAGAATGATAGCGTGCATAACAAATCAGCCCTAAATATTGGTTGGCTACATCCTCAGTGAATCGGGCCAGGGTTACATTCTGGTGGGTGCTGATGGTTTATCAGTATAGGAACCGTCCGAAGGCTAATAATTTGCGCAACCGCGTCAAACGTATCACGTCCGTTGGTAAATTCAGTTGTGTGGGAATTTGCTATTTTACTGTACGTGTTTGTATCATAATTTTATTTTAAAAGACCGAAACTTGATGAGCAGAATGACGATGTAAGAAATAAGGCTGACAAAAATACTTATGTATGTCTTAAACATGAAAAAGTTCTTTGTGAATGTTACGCACATCATTAAAACGGCATGCGTTGGTACAAGAACAAAATGTAAGCGTTTTACAAAGAGCGAAGTTCTCGTCATGATGCATGTAGTAAATTTAATAAAATATCTAAGATGAAAGTTAGTTACAACTATGTTCTAACTGAAAAATTAACTAGAATGAACATAACTCTCATATGTAGAGTTTAATGAAGTTTGTATCTCCAGCACTACAAATTAGTTTGCTGTCGATTTTAGTAAATTATTCATGTTCATATAACAACAGTAGGATCAATATTATCTTGTAACAGTTTAAAGTAAAGCAATTAATTATAACCTGTATTTGTTCACGTTGGCACATCCACATCTGTTAACTTCTATTTATGTTATTTGACTAAAATATAATTTTTAAAATCATTATCTGCATCAATCTTAATAACATCGCTATGTTTAAGTATACCTATATATCCTGAACTCATGTCTCCTTATTAAATTATCAAACACATTAAAAAGAATTACTGTCACGTTAGAAGTTCGAATGGCTTCTTCCGCCGATATCTTTAATCGTGGCGTCCATAAAGTTACCGGAGTCAAACGAATCGTGAGATTTTAATGATCCATCGTCAAGTTCATGTAGAACAAATCCACCGTCGTTATTTTATTAATGATTCTTTCACGCTCTCCAGACAGGCAGCTTTGACTCATTAAGAGCTTAAAATCGTATAAAAGAAATTTGTTCGGTAAATATTCAATCTTTCTTGGTTCCTATAGGTTAATCTTTAGTATCTTTTGACTAAGTTCATTCGTAACTTTTTCTACAACATTATTTTAAAGGATGGAACTTGAATGAATTGGAATTGATTTATAAAAACGTGTTTAAGTTGTAAATAACAAATAGTTGTAATATCCAAGCGAATACTAATGTGTAACTGTATTGTAATTAACACAGATTTTCCTGCTAATCTATGGGAAGGACCACACAAACGGAAACATTATCGGGCCGCACTGATTTTTTAAAATAACGCGTCCATCCCGTGTTAACATGCGCAACTTATCTTTCTGACTCATAATTCAAACATCAATGTATGAATTTTCACAGTTTATATACTATTCACAGTTTAAATACGTAGGCCGTGCAGTGTTTAACTAGAAGTGCTAATACTTAGATCCAGTTAAATAGAAATGTCGTCATTGGCCCTTAATGCCACTCAAGCCAACCTAATTCGCTATTGTATTCATAATTATTCTAGCTTAGTAACAGTGTTTGTCGTATTTGTAAAACCGTTAAATTTGAAATATGAGTCTTATGTGTGGTCGAACGAAGCCTATTTTGTTTTATCTCCTACTTGTAAGGTAGGACCTGCTATTTTACAGTCGTAATTGTCATCGTTGTGAATTGCAGCCTGTCGTTAAGTTGACACTAGTTGTAATACCACAATACAATTCATTTTAAGAATAACGAAGGTCTTAAGTTATGTCATGAGCTAAAGGTTGTTTGTTAAACTTATAATTAAGTAATTTTTTTGATTGAAAAGGCAAATCTTTTTTAAATTTTATTTCATAAGCCTTCTCATCTTCTGTATGTGCAATATGTATCTACTGCTCCACTCATTTACTAAAATATACGTTTTTTAATCTTTTGTAAGCTTTAGGTATTTTATAATAGTTAAACGGGCAAAAATGTTTTAACAAATTAACAAGTCTACTTAGTACTCCTACGCAAGAAGCTTGAACCTTATGTTTTAGATTTAGCTCGCTAGTATTGTAAGGCGTCGGTATTATTAGATAGACACGTGATTTCTAAGCCATTTTATAGTACGTTCTTTGCATAATAAGAGAAGTATTTATGAAGCGTATGATAGCGACACTTATCATTGTTTGAATTGCAAATAACGTAGGTACCTACCTACATGAATTTCTGTTTTCATTACATCATACGGTAAAATAAATGGTTTGATGGTGTTTGTGACATAGATGAAAATTACGCGACCGTTAATTTTCGAATTTTCATGACCATAAATGTTAAGTCCCTACGTTAATGATTTTCGAATAAATTGTAACTTAAACAACTCTCAAACATTAGCAATTTTTATAGTAACGGTCAAATTAAAAATAAATACGTGTCATGTAATCAAAATTGAAAATGGAATCAATAAAACATCTTATAATTCCCGTATCTCTCGTACGCGACATCAAAGCGATAATCTTATAAACAGACTCAATGATCAAAAGCAGGCGAGGCGGTTACAATAACAATCTACGCATATCGAGTCATTTTTCATAACAAGTTGCAGACCATTTCTATTGCATCGCGTGCTTTCCGTCGGCTGCGGCGGTGCGCGTCCACTAAGTAGCCCTTTGATCCGACGCAGCGCTTCCTCGTTCCACAATGCTTGCTCTGTTGAGGCGTCTCTCACTGCGTCTGTTATGATATGCGATACGCCACCGATATCGCTCTACTATAGATCCTAGTTCCTTGATGTGAGCTCTGAAGGGATACCTGTTTTAATACCTTTATGTTTACTGTGTTGAATTGAGAACATCGATTCTGCATTTATTTCTTGTCGCAGTTGAAAGCAATATATAAGCTATCTGACTGTTTAGTCATCATACCTTACGACTATAGTATGTATGTATACGAAATTAAGTGTATAGGACAGCTCTACTACATTAAAGCAATAGGGGAAAATAAAATTGAAATCTAATTGAATACGATTTGAAGCGATAACCAGGTGTTTAAGTAAATTCAACCAAATTGAATCAGTTTCGTTGAACCGGGTAACGCTATCATAATTTGTACGGAATCCTGGGTCGAGGGTGAGGGTGAGGTATTAGAGCCAATCGGCTCGGGCTCGGGATTGACCTCCGCCACACGCCACACGCCGCCGCCGCCGCCGCCGCCCTGAATCCGTACAAACGAAATCAACGTTAAAGTTCTGCTACGCTCGCACTCTCGCACCTATCACCCGATATCACAATTACGGTGTCGTGTGTTACTGTTACTATATCTTTGAACGAATTAAAGTTAACGAACGTTTTTACATCGGCTTGCTTTTTGCTTGGTTGTTTAAATTTTTTCTGTTGTTTCGTTAAAGAGATGAGTCAATTTCCGATTTAAATTAAATTATTGTGTTGTGTTATAGTTCTGTTTTCGCTGAAATAGAAGCATGGATAGATTGATGGCTTTCAAAAGTAAGTAATGTTTTATTTCTCGTCACGGTTTCTTCTTGAATTATTAACAGTCTCTACATTATTAAAAGGAACCTTTCATCGGGCTCTGATTTGAAACTGACTGTTTGGTGGTATACTCTGCTAGACGCTATCGGTAATCCCTTTTTGGTATCACGATTATCCATAGTCAATAATGGTGTCAATGACTTCTTACCATCATGTAGCTCAATTCTTCATTTTTTTGTTACTTACTGACAAAATACATATATTAGGTAAATGAGAAATTCTTAGGTATGGTATGTAAGTATGCTATAAATAACTACTGAGGACATAGTAAAATATAAATGGTTACATAATATACTCTGAAGAATCATTGTGTACAAAATACTGTTTAGTTTTCTAAGAAATTAATGAGTAGTTTAACTCAGAAGTGTGTTAGATACGAGAACAGTAATTCAATGTAGTATTTTAAGTACGTTTTACACAATTGCATCAAATGTTAGCAGCATTTCTAGAAAATAATATTCGTCAAAACTGAATTAACCGTGACACAATTCAGTGCACTGTGAATTGGAGCTTAATGATAAGGAGGTACTTCGGTACGATAGTAGAATTTGGAACAACATCTATCCTTGATTCTGCATCGGGTGACGTGCGATAACCCCAAAATTGCATAATTACGAAATATTGTACCCATTGTAGGCAATATTTTAACTGTTATTACGTAAGATTAATCAATTAATGATTAAATTGAAGCGTTTGTAGCGGGTCGTGTCAGTGTTAATCATAAATTTTATTTTGGAGGTTTTGATACGATGATTACAGTTGGTATGATGAAATAAACTCTTGCTGTGTTACCATTTTGCTATGTTGTAAGTAGAGGTTGTAAGCTTATAAGCCTTCAAACAAAATGAGAACTTTTAACATCACACTGAAGGCACCCAAAATTATGAGGAGTGTGTTGATATCAACCAATCTTTGATTTTTTTAAGCTTCGATCATTTTGTCTAATATCTATTCTAGTAGAATACAGGGCATGTTTTCTATTCTGACACAGTGTTACAGGGAGATAACTGTTTACCTAAAGGGTGTATACTTAACCCACTATCAATCTTGTTGATTGACGTTTACGAGACACTTTTTCACTTTTATTTTGCAACCTAATGAGGTTAAATTAGTTTTATCATAATCATGTGGCTACGGTGTCCCTGCGCCAAGGTTTTTCTTACTATCCAGTTTTACTTGTTTTAAGTTTTTGCTGTTAGATGAGATATCTGTATTTTTATTTTAGTTCTGTTTCTCGTCCACCGTCTAATTTGTTTTCAGTAAAGCTATCATTACTTTCATAATGTATGACCGGTTTGCCACTATAATTTAAATTCAAATACAGTGGTTTCCCCTCTAAGAATTACATTTTGAATTTGTATGTCATGTTAAAACAAAGAAGAGCATAAGTCTGTAGGTTTTATATTCTACCGGAGACTTATGAGAACTGTACTTCCAAACACAAATAACTTTTAAAATCGATCGTTATCGGAGCAAATCAACAGTATTCTATAAGACGTTTTAGGCTGACCGCAATAACTTTATCCAGTAACTAGACGTCGCCCGCGGCTTCGCCCGCAGAAGAGTAGTTTTAAATATATGGGATTTATCCCAAGGGAACCTATAATCGGGATAAAATGTATCCCATGTCCTGGATGGAACCTATCTGTGTATCAAGTTTCAGCTTAATCCGTTCAACGGTTAGAGCGTAAAGGAGGGACAAACATCCAATATCCAAACATCTTTACAATCTTTATAATATTATTAGGATACAGTAATTGCAATAATAATGTTATTGTTATTATAAAGTTATAGGTACGTTAAACTATATTGCTTTGGGATAAATGTCAATTTGCCAAAAATACATAGAGAACGCAATAACGACCATTGCATCACATTGCAACTTCGCGCCGTGCGCCGGGACGAGTTTTTGAAACGCTCTAAACGCTTCATTCAAGTCAATCATATCGTGATAACTTTTAAACTGTACGGCCAAATTACTTACTGTAAAAGACAAAGTTAATCTACATTAAATACTTAAAGTGACAAACGTATTGATTTTGATAAGAGTGTGAAATTTATATACCAAAATGTGCATTGTAAAACAGAATCCAATTTAATTAAATTTATGGTTCATATTTTTGATTATAGTGGCTTCCACAGAAAAGGTAGATATATGCTGTCGCGGCCTTTTATTTAAAACTATTCAAGACAAACAATCCTGCAGTACTTCGTATTTGTGTAACTTCAATGGTTTAGGCAGCGCACGCCAAGGTCGCTCTCAGAGGGCAGATTTTTTTCTGGCTTAATTGACATTTATCGTTATATTGCGAACAAATTACATAAAATGACTACAAACTGTAGCCTATGTGTTATTCTGATGTATAACCTATATTACTGTAAAGTTTCATCAAAATCCATCCAGTAGTTTTATCGTGAAAGAGGTACAAACATACATACAAACATTCGCATTTATAATATTAGTAGGATAGTAGGATGAAATTGAAAACATAATCGTCATCGACAGTTTCTATACGCTGTAAACAAAGTATTAGAGTATCCAGACACTAATTGTTAAGCCGAACGCATGTTACGACAGCATTACCGAATCTCACATGTTCCTTCGATCAATACTGTGCTATTACATCAGCTCCGTGGCTTCGACCGGTTCCACCGATCAAGGGATTATCGATCCATCAATCACCGATGTCAATGTCAAAATGTCGACCGTGTGCGGCGCCTAGCTGTCTACATTTATGTTAAAGTTCATTGACTCCCAAACTTTTGTTTGTGTTTTTTATTATTTTTGACGACTGCATAGTACGCTGAGGCGCTCGTAGCGCATCGAAGTTTATCGTCAGTGATCGATGAATTTACGTAACGTTTCGTAGATTTGAACTTAGCAAAATTGTAAAGCAAAATACGTGCGACTTCGCGAGTCTAATATTTAAAAAAAACTGAAAAGTTTTTACTACACCATATTTAATTGTAAATATAGAAGTTAATATACTTGCTGCCACTATATTTCTAAAGCTACCAATAAACTACAAATTAGGACAATTTGTTGAACGAACCGGTCTCGAGGAGTGCCCTAGTCCCTGCCTTCTAATCTCCGAGCCTTTGCGGCTTCCCAACCGAAACGTTTGATACTTATTAAGATTCTCATTAAAGGCCGTGTTATTAATTGCTATCAAAGCGTTTACGTTAATAGCATGGATTAATTATCGTTCTACAATATCGGTCGGCAGCCGTTACAATAAAAGATTATTTCTTGTTTGTTTTTAATAGATTCTTTGAATATCAAATGTGTAATTGGACCTTGTATTACAAAATTTTGTAGGCAGGCTCAGGCCTTTATTTATATGGTCACGAATTAACGAACAATGGAGTCAATAAAGCTATGGCTCGTGTAGGAGTCGACGTTTAGACAATACTAGTTAAACTAGTCATCATAATTTAATACATAGGATACCTGCATTGATATTAGATTACCTCATACATTATTGTTTCCCGGAAAAAAATATCTGGCTTTTTACGGCTACTTATTATTGTTTGTGTACAAAGAATTGTTAGAAGATTAGAAAATATATGCAATCCTTTTGTATTAAAAGATTTACCACTGTATCCTTTTGATCAGTAGGTCAACAAACTTTCGTATTTAATCTCAATGCAACGTTATCATTTAACTGCCCTACTCATAGAATAGATCGCAAGATACGAAAACGAAATTCACGATCAAGGAATAGTGTAGCTGTAACCAGGCTACCATAAACCAATGTAAGTATAGTGAACAAAATGCAATCCCTGATAGAGTGCAGTCGTGAGCCGAGCGGCCGACACGGGCTATGTCAACGAAATTGGTCGCCGGTGATGTATCGCCTTCCGCAGATCACGATTCCAGCATTACGGCCGATTCAGTTCAACTACTGCTGTTTAACAGATACATCTACTACCTATCTACTTAAAATAAATGTCTTCCATATTTTTTATGTAAATTATAATTTTATTTTAATCATTATTGATGTAACTAAGGTAATTTCATGCGGTCTAAATATATTACTTTAAATAAATAGTAAATTTATATCCATTATTATTAACATAGAGGTGTAAATATAAACTTTAAATATGTAATAAATTAATATCCGTAGTAAAAAAACATGATTTTTGCTTACCCTACTAAGGAGTCCAAAAATAGTATCAGCAGCAAATAGAGTCAGTCGCAAATACATACGGAACCGCCCAACTTTCCCCTATTTAACTGCGCGAGCTATACTTACTTTTATCTACCGATAGTAAAAATTCTTCTTTGTTAAAACTTTCAACTAACGATACTTTAGGTAGCATGATTATTAAATCTAATGTCTCCGTGCAACACAAAAATTAAGAGAAAAATTTTACTATTCATTATTCCACAAATTATATGACTTAAGAGATAATCAGCAGTTATTATTAAACTTTTTATGAGATACAATTCGTACAATTTTAGCTCGTTTTATACTGGAGGTGATAACCGAAAATACCGGCGATACATTCAGAGTCGCTCGTAGCGGCCTCTGATAACATTTACGCAGACACGCTGCGCGCCGTGCCTTCCCTGACCCGACTATGTAGGCCAACTGCTCGGAGATTACGAGATCGTTTTTAATTTCTTTATTCATACCATGCTTATGAATGAACGATCGTCAAATAACCAGAAATATCCTTGAATATAGTCTGAAACTGTCTATCAGTACGTACATATTCACGGGAAGACCCAAAGGCTCAGCCGATACGATACCCTTGCGGGTCAATAGGATAGAAACAGGAACATGTAAATTATTATAGGTTTGTCTATTAATCACGTGTATACGGATGAATTTTTGATAATTACAAAATTTTAATAATAAAGACGTCAGGATTAATAGGTTTTGTTGATGGATACTGCAATAGGGGGGAAGAGGTGCTGCCCTCCCATCGCTCCAGCCTCCTTGTCTAGGTCCATCTCCAAGTTCTAACTGAAGTCATCAGCCTATAACCGTATCAATCTATCAATGCTCAGTTTAGGTACCCTTGACAACTTTTGGATAACTTTCAGGACGAGAAAAAAAAATTTTTAATTTCTCAAATATTCTGTCGGGACCTAATTGACATTCAATTGTGGCATTTTTGTACCAGCAGACTCTGGGTGCTTATGGTTTTAAAATCACTTCCATTATGAGATGAATATGAAACTCCACTATAGCCTTTAGGCAACACTTAAAAGAAATATCTATCGGTATCTATTACCGACAACTTTTTAAAAGTCAAGTTCGGTGCTCGGACACTCGGACAGATCATTTACAATGTCATAATATTAAAGAAAATAAGATTTGTTGTTATAGAGGCTGCGTGCGTCTTGTATTGGGGTAGGACCACATGTGGCGGGACAGATAAATGAATTATCACACGCGATCGATTCCGCGGCGCTCGAGTTATAAGTTAATAACTTATTGCTTTTATTTTTGATAATATTTCTGTTCCATGATTAATATTAGATATTACTAAATTTGTATACGTGAGAATGCTCTCAGTAATTTTTATTTTCAATATTTGAAAAATGGGTTCAATTAATATATTCAATGAGGTGATGATAAATATAAATTTAATTCGCTGTTTAAATTTAATGGATTTCAGAAAAGTGCAAGATTAATTTTACAGTAGGTACCTATCATCTTATGGATTATTGTAATACAAAGATAACCATAGGAATACAATTTATTATGTCGAGAACGAACCTTTGACTCTTCGTTGGCCAGGGTCTCGGATCGGTCGGTATGTGTCGTGACCATTAGCTGTTTATTCAACGAGTGAAGTGTGGGGAGTCCCGGTTGCTCGTTATGGGGGAAAGTTCGTTAGGCCCCATTATTACCCACTCCGGGCCTTTTCCGGGTCCTTATTTATTTGTTTAGGGTGCGGTCATCTAAACTATATTTTACTTTGATATCAAAGCATTATGCCTGCTACACATTATCGGCCATGATGGGCGATTATACGCGAGCACGATAATGTGGAAGGGCTAATCGCCTGTAGTC
>LGAG01000700.1:343762-378705 GCA_001278395.1 Lerema accius | reverse complement strand
TAAGGCGTCATGACGACGACTCTCTCTTGTTTTAAGTTGAAGAAGAGAGCGGTATCGGAAATTCTGTTACAATTTACAAAGCTGATTGAATAAGGGCTCCTTTCTCTGAGTTTGAATGAAAATATACAACGCCTATTTTTTCTATGTCATCATCATTAAATGGACTAATAATATGTCAGAGTTCATGAATTGGTAAATGGGCATACTTATTTCTGTCTTTGTAGCATTTTTTCGAAACAGAACTTAAAAATATCAACCTAATACTCAGAAGGAAGGTCCGTTAAAAGGCAATTGACGTTTATTTTGATATTTTCTAGCTAAGTAGATCGAAACCTTAAACTATTGATTGACATATTGAGTTATGATTAAACAACCACATGTTTTTCAAATAAGGCTTGATAAATATCATCGCCTATGCCTTGCTCGTCCTGTCAAAATTAAAACCGTGCGACTTAGACGCACTCCCTTACGCAATTTCGTCGAATGAGCCTTTAAGCGCGGCCTTTAGTTGTCTCACTCGAGGACCCTCGGTTCCCTTAATTAGTGCTCACCTGAACTTCACTTCGGCTTGGCTTTATGTCTTGCTTACGGGAAATGTTATGTTTGTTCCATGGGATCAACTTTACAGCTTACTACTGGGACTAAGATAAAAGCCCCATGTTACGCTGATGCTTTTATCCTCATGTTGAATTTTGACACAGTTCCGGAGACTGCGTCGTTGTGTAAAACGACGTTGAATATCTAAAGGATTCACAAATCTCGGGCTTAAGAATGATTTAAGCAGAAATATTTTCGGCCCAGTCGGATTGTTAATAAAAAAGGAAGAAACATCAAAAGGAATATGAAAAACAAAAGGAAATAAATTTAAAACTATTAAACAGGATCTTAAAGTAATTAACATAAATAAACACGAAATGAGCAATCAGGACTGGCGGCACACTTTTAGGAAAACGATTTTGAAATAACAATGAGCGGAAAGAAAACATCTAAAGAAATCACAACAGCGATTGATGGAATGAAATGAATAATAAATTTTTATTTGCCCGAGGGATTCAGTCGATACACGTCGGGAATGGAAAGGAGGCTAATGGATTATAAAAAATCATCGATCGAAGAAGCAGAAATTAAGTTGTCCTCTTGTAAAGTTGTCACGTACCGACTTCAGTCTCCAGGAAATATATTAGCAGAGCATTTTATCTGCTCTTTGATTCGAAACCTGAGATCATTTTGGAAATTATTTTGTTTTGCGCCGCTGCTGTTTGAGGAAAACTGTATTTTCTGATTATGGCTTCGATTTATTAGTTTCAATGAAATGAGGTATTTGTATAAAATAAAATGTTTGACGGAGATCCTATTAGGTACCGCAGGACTTAACACAATCCGTTGTAATAAAATATTGTATTTAACCAAACGAGTTTTTTTTAAATTTAGAAATCACTCTGGGTTTTATTTGCTAATGAAAAATGAAGTGAGGTTTCGTAGCAATCCAACTTGTGGATGGGAGTGGGAGTACTTTGTCAAACAACGATTGTTGACATTGAAACAACTTTTTATCCGGAATCAAATGCGCAACTTCTCCGACAAACAACAAAGCGTCCAAGTTGGGAACTCTCGAGAAATTTATATCTGAGATAATTCAATTCACTAATTGTTTGATCTCGCGGGACACAGCATTAATCAATTCTCGTACAATTCGACCGTTAACTTTGGATCCATTTGTAAATTTAATTTTTGGCCGCGATCGGACGCCACGCCACCCACCTTTGCATAATCAGATTCTACTTAAATTATGACTTTCAATTATTTATTCCGAAGCCTTGTCAGTGAAAATACGTTTTTTTGCGATCTGAATTCAGAATGAAATAACTAGGCCCGATACAATTATAAAATAGAGTATATATGTATATAGAAAAACAATACAGTTACCTACAATAGGCAAGAATTAAGTAATAATAAAGGAATGAACAGTGTAATACAAATTGTATAGAAGTAATCAAATATAAAAGAAAATTATGTTAAAAGGTAAAATAAAGTAAAATTAAGGTAGCACTTCAAGAGTTTTTAGCCATGGTGATGTCTATAAATAGACGACATAAAAACCACAAGAAGAAGAATTCAGTTGTGACTTAAGGCTAAATGAAGCTTTCAAAACCAAATATTAAAAATAGATAGAAAAATCAAGCTCAAGCAAATACATTTCCCACAGAAAAACATTTCTTTTAAGAAGTAATTTCTCAAAGATGAAAGCTCGTTACAAAGCGTGGCGTTACACGAGTTAAGCTTATTAATAATTTCCGTCGAGAGGCGAATGCCGAATTTTGTCAAAGTGATTGTTGCAATACGTTTTTATATGAATATAGGTACCTGTTTTTTGAAGATATACGCGGGCTTATTGAAAGCTTTTATTTAGTTTTAACTGTATCAGTTTTAGTATTTGATCAAATAATGTATTCCGACCATATTTAAAGCAATTTTTATGTTCAATTATAACTTGGTTCATGCAAAAACGTCTTTGAACAGTTACATCTTGTCAACATCTTTACTTAAGATGCGGGATAAATAGTTCCAGTTAGCTCGTAATAAAAAATAAAATTTGCAGCGATATATTACAGTGTGTAATAACAGCTAAGCCCCCACATGGCATGGGACGATAATATACCCAGGGAAGGAATAGAATTTTAACAAGGGTCTTTGATGTGGCAATGAATAAACGATTTTGGACATTTTACGAGCTACGGGCGGATTACGGCCGCGCGGAACAACTTGTGTGCACTGAACGTGTATGGAGAATTTTTTCCAATTTTCTCCATGGAGATTTTCCTCAAACGCTTGAATGATTGCGTTAATGAATATTCTATGTGCGATCTGTATTTTATATTATTTCAAATGATTTAGGGCTTCGTAGCCACCGAGGATTCCTTATTGCTTCGCTATGTCTTTTCGTTGTTTTTCTTCGTCCTTCCTTCTGTTCTTTGGCTGCTTAGTTGAGACACTTTAGTAATAGAAACTGTACTAACTAATGATCTTTCATCTTGTGTTTTAACTGCGTCTTTGTCGGCTATATTTGTTAAAATTATTAAGCAAATTGTGTTAAAGCAATTATCAAACATGCCGCTCAAAGTACCTACTGTAAGTAGTACACTACAAAGAAACGCAGAAACTATCCAATGATATTAATTCTGGGACATAAGGGTAGTGCACACAGTGCAATGTCTCCTAAAATACGTTATGTAAATGTCGCTGTATAGTTCATATCAACATCGGTGTAGCCAGGTTGTGGGGGACACACGGTCGTGTTTCATGTGCGGGGACGACGCGTTATCGAAGTTAGAGTCTATATAAAGGTATATAGTGAAGGTTTATATGACAGTAAAGGTACTGTAAGTGGTCTTCATCAAAATCGATATAATGTTAATAGGGTGTCAAAAAACCGCTACCTTATGAGTATCGATGAAATAAAACTTCGTGTTATTACTAATCTGAGAATCGAGAACTTTTATTAAAGAATAACATTAATTAAATAAGAGAAATAAGTACGTCATAGTGTTTGTAGTATATTGAAAAAATGTTTTAAGAAACAAGTGTAGGATATTCATTGGATTACAAGATGAAATCTACCTAATAAAAAATATAAAACAAAATTAATTGCGTACGTATTGTATCATAACTATCCTACATTTTTTTATATTTGTAATCAATTTAAATCGAAGTAATTCTAAACACAACGCGCGCCCGTATAGTGACCGGTAGTCAAGTACCCAGCGCGGTGTTCTTGGCAGAGCTCAGCCATAGTTCTTCTAAAATTGTGATTTATTTGCGACAAAAATGTCGAAATAAAGGTCCCCGCGCTGTATTGCTACACTTTAAAGTCTTCTACGATACACGACTGTACGTCATAAAATACTTCTGTTGTTTTGGGGTATAAAGTTGTAAAATTGTGCACTTGATCTTATTTATGTGCAATTCTAATTTTCTACTGAGTATGCACATGACATTCTGTCAGAAAAGTTCCTTGAATCGATAAACTGAGATAGAGAGGCAACTTTCTAGTGTTTTGTTTACTTACTTATGATTGTTTTGAAAGAATAACCTATCGTCTAGCCTCTTTAGGTTGGATTAGTTCCTCGTAATGTCTTAGAGAAGACGAGTCGTAGGCTTATGAGCGCTTAGTCGAATCAGAATGGATTGAATTCTCTCCGGAATTAATTGAATCTTTGCAAGTTGGCACACTGCGGACATCCTATGTGTTGTCCACGGCGTTCCTATTATTATTAATCTAATTAATTGAATTTCGATCCCAACAATATCGGAATGTTCAGGTCAAAACAATAATTTATCTATTATAATCGGAATCTGAATGTAATCCGATTACTGTATTAATTGAGGTTGGATAATACCTGCCGCCCGTGTAGTAACTTAGTCCAGTTAAATTTTTGGTCAAATCTGATATGAAACTTACCTAAGCATTTGTTGAGGGGACGAGGTTATTTTTGGTAATATCCTGGGTCAATTTTTGGTCAACTTCAACTAATTTCTATTTAAATTTAATTTTACTATAATTATTGCTGTCTAAACCTTTTTTATTCCTCAAAGATGATTTCTCCTAGTCTTATATTATTTGAACGGCAACTTATAAAAACAACTATGTAATCAATTGTAACAAAACGAGTAATATTATGTTTACAATATGGACAGTGGAAATGAAACGTTACATATTCTATTATCATGTAAACAATCCAAACGTTATGACTGCCAGTGCCGAACGATGATCCCAAACTAAATTTATATATATTTCATTATTGACTGCCTGAAACAAAGCTGATTTCCTCTTAAATAAAGCCAATAATGCCGAAGTATTGAGCCTCGGTGGAAGAAGTAGGCGTAAGCGATATTTCAACGCTTTTATTACTTACAATTCGTACCCATGACAGTTTTGGACATCTTACAAGATAAGCTAAATTCAGTTCACTAATTGAAAAACTTAAAAAATCTTGAATTTTTACCTTCATTTATTTAACAAAACTTTTTTCTTTTACAGAAATAAGAGTTCGGCGTGACGAGTCTCAGCTGTACGTGAGTACTGACAGATATATCTTAGATATAAAAAAGTGTATGTGTGTTTGTCACTCAACTCCTAAACGGCTGGATCCACCTTTTTTTTAAATGTAAGGTATTTTAGAGGGACGAAGTATAGTTTCGAGCCAAAGTTGGGCTCGGCAGGTGGCGCTGATGCCGAGATACTTCAAGGAACCAGCCAAACTATTAGAGATACTGAATTGCCACCTTAGCAAAAGTAGTCCATTATGAGGAGCATTTACTAAAGGTACATGAAAATTTAAGGTCGGGAGTATCTAGAGTAGAAATATGTGACAGAATAACGTCTGCTTGGTCTGCTAGTTTATGTATAAATACTTAATTAATACCCTAAACATTTACGGTAACTGGATTCTAGTGTCTGAGTAAATACGATTTTTCGACAAACTTTATTCGATAAAAGATCATATTGCGGTGTGTATCTGAGGTAAATGGTGGTCGCATGTGTCTTGCGCCGCCGCCAGCCGCCGCCGGCCGCCGCGGGCGAGGACTGGTTGTTAACTACGACAAACACAATTACCGACCGCATACAGTCGCTCCTTCAGTTTTATCTGCTCTCTCTTCTTATCGACAATCAATCGTTGCAGCGATATGAGTTCTATGCGCCGTGGCACTGAAGCAAAGGACCTTGATTAATTTAAATATCGATAGTTTTGTAATTAGTAGTGAATCTTACTAGGCAGGTTGCGGTTTGAATTCCCAGTCAGAGTATTTGTGACATTGAAGGAGAATTTCCTGGTAATGCGCGTTACTTCATTTTTTACGGTTTTTTGATAACGAACGCAATGTCGATAACAATTTAAGATAATTTATTATTTTGATAAATAAGAAAAAGAAGAATAAGTTTATAAAGATGTATCACCACGCTGCTTCATCAAATTTTATTTTTAAATTGGCCCGTTCGTTATCAAAGTGTATCCAGTGACTGCGCAACTCAACTCAAACTACACAATTCTTCTTTTTTAAAAATCCTTTCGCCTGGTCCTGTATGATTAACAAAGTTTTGAGTTAAGCTCGCTAAAGCTTGAACAAGCGACTTCCACGAAATTATTATCTAACAAACTTCATTGTTTACCGGCTCTTTGCCGCGACGACAAAGTTATATAAGTATGATGCCATTTTAGAGAAAAATGTTTATTGATTCCACTTAAGAGAAAGTTTAGCACTGGCGGTAGACGGAGTTGAATTTGAAATATAATTCTGTTCTAAATGGACTGGAATTGAATGCGATGAACAAAATAACTTAGATGTATTGTTTGCGATTTTTAGTTAACAATACCAGCCCTGCGATAGTCAGCGTGGACTATGTAAATATATTGCTCAGATGTGTAACCTTAACGCAACGAACAGAATTGTTTGAAGGCTAAATAGCTAAGCACAACGAATGACGACTGACGGTATACAGGACCATGGGGATATAACGGGTATCGCTCATAATCCGAGTTTATCTTTATGAAGAGTACAGATCTGTATGCGACGCAGGCAGCAAGCAATCCGTCAGCGAACCCGCCCGCGCGTGACGGGAATGTGTGCAGACTCCCTTAGTCCCACTGGATGAGACATTTTTCACGGTTACTTCAATAAAATCAAGACAAACTAGCTTCAAATTCTCTCATGCGATAAAGTTTACATGGGGAAGTCCAGAAAGTTTAGTTTATTATGTAGACACGTCAGGCCAAAAGTCCCGTTGACAAACAGTTATTGACACTGACATAGGCATCTGTCAGTCACGGATATCGAACGTCTGCTTACAACGACAACCTTTACTCGAACGACTACTAATATCTTCATAGAAAAAATTAGATAAAACATTGATTGATCAATTCAAGTTATACATATATTATAATGTACCTCCTGTTATTGTTGATCGCTAATCTAGGATAAGCCTCACCTTGCATTTGAGCTTCTTAAAACCTGACTTCTCCACTCAAGAGGTTCTTCCAGCCTGCTCCATATTTCCAGGGTGTTATGAAATGTAGGGAACACACAACCGTTATCCAGAGTTATTGACTTAGATTCAATGACGTCACGGCAATACGGTTCGCAGGTACGCTGTTTGTGAAACTATTTATATTAGGAATTGTGATTTACGAGCCGGTGAGCTTCGTGCACCATTGTACGTTACTTGTATAGAGGTAGAGTTGAAAAGATCTAAAGAAAAGTTTGGATCAGTTTAATATATTTTCGTTTGTAAATCTTTATATTCGTTGCTCAATAGTCAATTAAGTGCTTTCATAATTTCACCAGAAACTATTAGTAGCTAATTAGAACTACATTTATTATGCGTAATGTTTATAACGCCGATAAAGAGACGAAATAAAATTTTGAACAGAAATCATTTTGGGTTATCTCACACTTATTTTCCGTGACCAATCAGTTGCTACGGAAAATACGAAAATGCCATTTAAAATGTATTTAAATACTCGTGTGTTGGCAGAAGTCTCCAGGTCTGCTAGTTTATTATAACAAAGACACCGGTGTACCTACCACCCGAGTTACCGCGAACAATAACCACTTGGGTGAATAAACCTCATATTTGAACATCTGGTCGCATCTCAATACTACCCGCGCCCCGCACCCCTCAACCCCGTTCCGCCCTCCGAACACTGCATGTTTTCCCTTTTTCCAATTTCTCGGGTTCGTATTTATTATTATTTGTTTTCAATTGCAAAGTAATCTACGAACTGCGCAGCTGGTCGGCAAGATGAGAGTCTTTGCTTCCTGTGTTCTTGGTAACGGGAAATATTAAAAGTTCCCAGCAATTTTCGAGTCTGCGGATGCTTTGTTAAGATTGTTCCGCAAAAATTTCTCCATTCGAGAGTACTTAAAGTGTAAATGTGAGTGCTTTCAATTAATACCTGATTCAAGCATTCAGAGAATTGTTCAGCTCGCCGATTTGTATAGATCCTGTGAGTAAATAACTGCGGATGTCCAGTTGATGGATTTACGAGGGGTGACCACGACAGAGTCTAACATTTGGACCGCTTTCCTACTTCGGAGGACACGTAACTTGTCGGCTTCAGTCATTAACCATAGCAGTCTTTAAACCAAACCAGGAGGGGATGAAAGAGAGTTCCATGCTCTGTAGTTATGCACACTACACCATTAACAGATTAAATGACTGAAGTTATATCTAACTGCATCTTGCAGACTTAAACAATTTTACGCCATCTAATTAAATTTCAACTCTAAAATTTTAAAATTTCCAAGAATTTTGGAGGCCTTTAGTTAGTTTTTATCCTATTCTTCGTTAAAACTGTTGCGGGTATTCGTCGCACAAATTCCAACTCCTTCAAACTGGATCGTGATTGGGCGCAGTGGCGAGTGTGATGAAATAAAACTTCGCTCGTCTTGTTCATTTACTGGCCGCCGCACGACCACTTGACTAAATAAAATCTATTTTACAGTTCCCTGTATCTAAAGGTGACTTTAGCTTTTATTAGGATACTGAAATTTAAGCTTCCGCTACATAAACATAGAGATTTAAGAGTCATAATTAACGACAATAAACAAAAACCCATTTTACGACATAAATCTTTACGACACGTCGTTTTCGCCATCTATAATGGCCATATATCAATTGGAGTATACTCAGCTCAAAACGTTGTAAGAAATCGTGTGAAATTTCACTTAAAAAATAATCTCTCCTTTCTGTAGAAAATACGTTCGACACCTTGAAAAAATTACCCATATATCCCTACGTAAACAATATGTTTCCTCGATGATCCTCATTGAATCTGCGTTTACGAAAAGATTTTTCATTAACGAGAATTTCTCAGTAACCCGATATCGATACAGTGATTGACGTGATCCGCCATTTTGTTAATATCACCTTCGAGGCGCCGGCGGAATATATCAGTTGATATTGACGTTCGTCTGCTGACGCCCGTGACGTATCGATGAAGGGGAATGAAAGCTACGTCGCACGGAGGCGCGGAATGAAACGCTGTGATTAAAAACAGACGCGCATTTTCTTTTGGGTAATTCTTTGGCAGACTTATTTGTCACGTGTGTCATCAAATATTTTTTTGGCGCGTATTTAGCGACTATGCAGATGGTAAAAACATGGATTTTTAAGTAAAATATGAATCTTGAAAAACATCAAATTATGAAATTTGGTGAAGTTAAGGAAGTGGTTGTAGAACTTTGTCAGAAAATTAGATTTGTTTTTACGAAAAATTCTAAGGTCTTGGTCGATTTTTCAGTCATCTTATTTTAATCCGAAGCAGCTAGAACACTTGATAACAAAGATCTGATAAGCGCATTGACTATGGGACAAGAAGCGTTCTGCGGCGCAGCTACAAAAAATAATTTTGTTGCTAAAACTACAGCTGTGTAAGAACGATTAACACAAATAGCGATTGTGAACAACTAGCGAGCATAAAACAAGTTGACTGTTCAACAGCGATTGCTACTGGGATGTACGTTTTAATCACTGTTGCTAGAATTACTGGTAGTTTTCGAACGATCAATGTTACTCTGTGACTCTCGGCTCGGAATTAATCGACGTCATAAAGTTTTGATCGTAATCAAATGCCTTGTATGGTTGTCAAAATTATAAAACATCTCAGTATACGAAAAAACTTAAATTAGTAAACTTAAACTCCGCACCTTTCTGTTAGGTTCTGAAACTTGGTCTATTTCCTAAACTTTTATTAAGTGCATTGCAGGCAATGGACACACGTGACTTTCGCTTAAAACTACTATTTATCAGTGACGGCGAAAATTACAGCGAACTAGGATGTAGAAAATTGTTATATGATATGGTCATTATTGACTCTGTAACATGAGTAGATTTTTTATCTGTCAATGATGATACGAGTTCACCCGTTGCAAAGCTAATAGATGTAATATTGCTATTTGAAATTGGAAAACAAAAAATGACGTATGACCACACCATGCAGTGTAGCGCACAAAGAAATGCCCCGTAAAGAAGCCTTAAAATGATTATGTTCCTTAGAATGTCGGAAGTTTTAAAAAGGAAACAACACAATCCGCAGTAGTTTAGCGGCAGAAAACATTTTATAACTGGCGCTCGAAAGTTCCCAACAGCGAGCGGAGGGTGTACAATTTTGCAAATCCCCCGAAGTTTCAGCAAAATTTTTCCAGAAAAATTTTTAGTTTCGTACATGCTCACATTGGGGCTGTTCTGAATAACCAAAAATACAGCTGTAAAATTGAAAGTTTTCTTAATAATTCGAACACTCTGAAGTGGAGCAGCGTCGAGGCTGATTTGAGCTGCATATTTTTATGACGTAGAATCGGCTTAGTTTTGAAGTCTCAGGGAGCAACATTCTTTTAAAGTGGCCTGCGCTTTAGTTAGTGTGGTTTACTCGTCTGAACGGTGTACCAGGTTCTACTGTAAGAAGCCCATGATGATAGCGTCAAGTTGGTAGTTTCCCTGGTCTGCAGAATGAAGGGTCCAGGGCTTGGTTTATTACGGGGTAGATCTGATTAAAATGTGTGATTAATGATTAGATGATTTAGTGATGGGTGTTAGAGATGTCTTCCAATAGTCCAATATTCTCGCAAATCGTGTTACAGGGAATCGTACTTCATGAGTATTAGTGTATAAGCATTTTCTTTTGTTTGAAGCTGAATGTTATGTGAATCGAAAAACAAATAATATTCTGCAATATAGAACAATGTTTTTCATATCAAAAAACCTAGGTAATCCAGGCTAGAGGCCAGTTTTATACACACCTGTTTTGTTCTCGTTGTCAGCTGGCTTTAGTTGATGGAAAACAATAAAGTGGACGCTGACCAGAATATGCGGAGTGATACAGCCGACATTTTCACCACGCTATTGGATTATTCTCTCGCGGTAGTGCGATGTGGCGGTGGTCGCGTGTACGTGGACTATTGAATCGTATGTTTTTGTTGGCTGTAGTATTATTTTCGCTTTTAGGGTTGCGTATTCAAATGGTGTCAACAATGGTGGCTTCACAGACTTCGCTGTACGTATGTCAGTCTGTATCTCTTGTTGTCAAGGCTGTCGTTGAAACTGATAAATTATTTTTTATAAAGTGTGTATTTTACACGTAGCGATTAATTATTGTTACTTGTATTAACAGTTATTATGTTTGTGGAATTTGATATTACAAGCAATTTAGTGAAGGCATGTACGATGAGGATTTGGAAATGAAAAATATTTTACCCCGAACCAACTGCATTCTACCACTTTAAGCTAGATACTTCCACGACTCCAGTAGCTGATCATAAAAACTTTGTAAAACTCTATATACGCTTAACTTTTGCCAATTTTTCTCTGAAGTTATATTCCATACAATAATGTTTCTTCTTACTCATGATTCTGTAAACTGGATTTTTTTATCTTTAGTAATCGCTAAATTTATCGAGACATGAAGGAGTAGATACGTCGTGGTAACGACATACGTGATAAACTCTCGCGTTGATTGACTTACACATCCCTAAGTTTTAGCAGAAGGTTCTCCATAGATGTAACTGCTCAACGAACTCGGCATTGTACGTAAACATGTATCCAAGTTTCTCTCTAACACTCGACAAACTACGATCAGCACTAATACACAATCCGTTGTCCGGAGTGAGATGTGCCGTGCGCCGCTTTTTGCATGGCTGTGATGTAACCTACACAGAGAGAGAGGATAAAAAGCTATTATGATGTGGTGTGAGGTGCTATCTCTATATCGGTACATGTTTGGTAGAAACATAGAACGAAATATTCGGTTGATTTAACTACTTATGCTACATGTATTTTTCTAATTTTCGAGTTTGAATAAGTTAGGCCTAAATAAACATTCGAACAGATATGGCATACAAACGTAAGCATATTTTTTATGCAATGAGAATAGCAAAGTGAGGAGTGAAGATCTTGCAGGGTGCATTGATTAATCACAAGTCAAGTTAAAAGACGCGCCAGGACTTACATTCAATCATCTACAGTTACCTTTGGATAATTATAGGACCTACTCATAAATATGATTCTCGAAAACAGTCGTCGTCGGGTAAATGCCACCTCCCTGCTCCCAGGCAGTAGATCCAGCAAAAAGCGGCAACTATCGCAATATCTCAGTGGCGCGCGCACTCGGGAGCTAATGGCTGGCATATCTCACCTCGCTGCCTCGCCGCCGCACTGCCACTCCACAACTAGAGGTATGATTATAAGAGGACACTCGTTTATAAGGATGTTGCTTTCCCGTTGTAACTATGTTTCTATAATAGCTGTTTCGTTACGTTTAACTACCGATGGTTATAAGAATCCTTCTATACAATACGTCTTCTGAATTCTATGATTTTCGAGTCCGCCCCTCAACTTGCCACATAATAACTTTACCAACATTTTTTGCAGAATACTGACTGTCATGGAGTTTATAAAAAAATTTTTGCATTGGAGTTTTCAAGGACTCATTTAGTTTGATAATAAGACGTCATGAAGCTATCCCCTCGGCCTCACTCACCTCTTAAGTTGCGGTGAAAATGAATGACCCTAATATGCATGGAAATTGAATTGATGATTTTCAGTTATTATCCTTTCGTTTCTTTAATGCGACGACGTTGACAAGGATAATAACTGATAAGGTATTCTAACTTCCTAGAAGCTTATTCACTACGCTACTTATTCTGTTACCGGGGCATGATAATTGAGTTGTATCCCCCACACGCGCCGGAAACCGGAGACAACTTGATTACGAGGCATTTACATAAGACACTGATATTACACAGGTACTAGGTGTTTGCTATAATTAGCTGGACATAGGCATGTCCGCAATATGTCATTTTGGGATAAAACACATGTTTGTAGAAGGCATTTATGAAAGGGTAGATAATAATGTATTCAAGTTTAAATTCCAAATTATTTGCATTACAGGTATCAATGATACGCTGATGCAAGTAGATTTGTTAAAGTTATTCCCTTTCAAAATTCAAAATTTTAAATGGCATTGGTTGCAATACTATCATAGTAGGGAAAATACGAGTATACTCCAAGGATGGCGCTAACCCATTATCTAGAAGTTTTTAAATCTTCGACACAATAAAGTTTTGCAAGATATAACTTTTAAACCTTGTATCATCGAGGACATTGAAATTTTAAAATGCAAACAAGTACGTTGTAATATTTTTGATGTTTTACCGATTTTCTGACCCAGTTGCATGAAGCACGGCAAAATACCGACAAAAGAATAAAAAATATCATGAGAATCTGTTTGCATTTTGCATTTTCACAAGTTATCGAGTTATGAAAGCTACATGTCATAAACATAAATTGTAACTTCGGTAACTCAATTTAATTTAACGTTGCAAACAGATAGATACCTACTTCATTTCCATTTATTAAGTAGATACAGACCTGGTTTCCGTTCTCCAGAAAGTCGCAGATTTAATAAAAAACGACGTCTTACTTAGAAACGTCGGCAGGTGTTTGGCTTTGATTAGCCGAGCGAGCGAAATAAGATTATCCTTAGGTATGTTTTTTTAAGCTTTCGTGACAAAATGTGAAGGTAAGCCGCTTTCTGAACGAACGATTTGCGGGGAAATGAGAAATATGCTTATTTCACTTTCCATGCAGCTTTACTCGTAAAGGTATAGGCCTGCCTTAACTGGGAACACTTTGGAAGGCCCTTAGTCCTTGGTTATAGAAGTATGAGAAGTGAATGCCAATAGATTTGATATAAAACTGTCCATATACCTACGTATCTCAGTCTATAGAGTACGTTTTGTAACAATAAGAAGTAAATTTGTGCGAACTCGGCACTGATAGTGTTGAAATGATGGATGGTAATAATTCCGGAGATACAGTGAAGAAATAAGTAATGGATTACCGTGGAGTCGCTCTAGTGCGGCCGCCGTACACAACGTTTTGTAAGTCTCCTGGAAATAGATTAGCTATATTTATTTCAAAACACCTTTTACGTTCGATTACGGTTAAAGATGTTCTCAAAGAATTTACGAATTCTCTTGAACGCTAAACTTAAAATAATGTTAATAAGTTAAATATTAGAAGTATATAAATGTATTATCGCTTGAGGGTATTTAACAAAAGTTTCGTCTTGTCATTCGACGATCTTGTAATTAGCCGTGATTGTGTCCACTACGTGAAGTCATCATCCAAGATTTTGTTTAAATATTTAGATAAAAGTTTACAAAGCCTCGAAGTATCAACGTGTAAACCCACATGGTGCAGGTAAGTTTAATTAATAATTTATTAGAAAATTTTTCAGAATTGCGTGTTTACGGCTTTTCCAGGAAATTCTGCAAATGCTTTGTTGCTTACAGAATAACAAGAGCGAATGTTCCCTTAACTTAACAGCAGCATGTTTCGACATAGCTTTAAACCAAACTAATTCCGACGTTAGTAACTTAGAACATCTTTGGAACTATAAGCATAAACTTTGAACCTCGAACAGCATTTGCGAGGCAAAGGGGAAGTCGATGCACGTACAAAGAGGATTACACTTCGGTGTAACAGTAAGTCTTCCTAACTAAGTCCGGTAAGCACCAAACGCAAAAATAAAACGCAAAGAAATTCACAAAAGAAGTTTCCTGTAAAGTTTCGAAAAGGAATGGAAAAAGTTCTCTCATTATAACAGAATTAGAGCCTGCGCCTCGCGAAGACTTAGAAAGGGGAACATTTGTTAGAAATCTGACCCACTTTATAGAGTTGTCAATGTTTAGGTACGTCCTGAGCTAGTTATAACTTTACTATGACTTTTTTTGGACTTTGTAGTTGTAAATAGAGTTAATGAATCTTTGAAGTCAAGCTGTAAGTAGGTAAGTATTTCAGAAGAAATAATATGTAAAAAATTTACTTGGGAAACTTCAAATAAGGTATAGTCAAATATTAATGGCATATTAAGAGCTCCCGTGAATCGCAAAGTCAACGGTCCTAATTATCGTCCTTGTAGCAGCTGCAACGCAATATGAAAGACTATCTGGTGACCTTGGAACTTCCAACGTTTGGTTTAATGCTGATTCATTCACCAAACTGAATTTGACCTGAATTTGACCCTTGAAAGTGGTCTTATTGATGACTTGAAGTCTGCTGTTAATCAGTAATAGGTCGAAGTTTAGCATCGTTTAGGCATATCGGTGTCACAAAATATTCAGCACTCTGATGTTTGTAAACAATATCATCAGAAAAGAAACTTGGTGAAAAATGTTCCAGACTTTTCCAATAACCTGAAGATGTCGAATTATGCCGCTGATAGGTTGTAACTCATAGTTACAAAAATACGGTCTTTCAGGCTTTATTTTCATACTGACAAAGTTGTCGTAAACAAAAAATCCGTAGGGCACCGCGTTGACCTAGAATCACGAAATTTGGAAGGAAAAGTTTTTAGCACAAACGAAAAAACAGAACATCAGTAATTTCTGTATTGCTCTAAATACAGAACTGTCATGATTAAAATGGATGCTGTTTTGTTTTCTAAGGCGAAGTTCACACGTGTTCAGTGTCCATCAGTGACTGATGTGGCGACAGTTGTTAATCATTATAAGATCAATCATGGCATGCACAACCGAACGGGTTCACATTGGTTTACGTCAGTTGTGTTTGTCAACTGCGATACATCGATTCACTCAATTAAATCTTTAGTTCATAATTAACGTACGTTATAAGATTATTATTAAGCTTGGAAATGAATTAGTCATAAATCTAATTGCCTCACGGGGAATTGAATCTAGGACCTATTGGAAGCAATCAAGACCATAATAAATGGGTCTGTGTTAATAAAGCCACGTTCGTTTTAACCCATTATTGGCAAGCTACTGAGTCCACGAATTTCCTCATAACTGACTATCACGCTGATTCAGTGTATATCGATGGAAGAAACAGTGGTCAACCCAAGTGTCTAAATTTTAACCTATAAGCCTTTACCTTGTCGTTAAAGGTAAACGTTGGGTTTAACATACGAAAAAGCTTCTGATATTTCGCCTCTAGCGGTCACCTACCTTCTTCTCCAATGCGCCCACAATATGCGTAACTTCGTCAATCTTTCAGCGAAAACTGCTGGCTTATGAGTACTTCGCAGTATCCATACGATACAATAATTTGTGAAGCAACCCGACTTCGAGTATGCCAATAATAATATCGGTTCCAAGAAGATACAATATTAACCGATCATCAGTAACTGTAACCGTTAACGTGACACCGCAAATAGCTAATGGTCTACTACACTATTGAATATCAAGGACTCCCGATAGCTTATCAGTATGGTAATTGATATCTGATAGCCCTTAATAGAGTAATGAACTTGTGCAGTTGTATCACTTGGGGAGTCCTTTGACTTGTGATTTGATCTTAGCGACATTTAGACACTATGCATCTGAAATTGTATTTTATAGTGACTACTAAACTCTCAGGACTGGGTCCTCAATCCAAGTCATGGCTTCAATAAAAAAGTTTCCACTCAGGACCACGAAACGGTGACTTGTAGATACTTTATTTAATTTTATAGCAACGAGATAAAGATTCCTCGCGCCAAGACTCCGAGCAGTTCTTGGCAGGGGAGTGACGAGGGGCTGCCAACACCCTTCGCTAAATTTTATCAAACCCGAGTCTTCGCTGGTGCCGGCCCTCAAATTTAGATTTGGCATCTAACGCCAACTCGGCGAAAACATCTACATTTTCGATTTAGAAAATCACAATCAAATTACCTACAATGGTATTCCTTTTCGTATTATTCTTTCTATTTTTGTTACTGTTTGGACATTATTATATCCATACTAGCTGACCAGGTAGGCGGCGTTTTGCAAAATTGTATTCGCAAATATATCAATACACAACTTTTACATACCTTTGGTCGTGCTTTTCAATTATTCGAATATCTGTCATAGGATGATTAATCTTCTCATGAAGTAGAAAACCATGTAGCATATGGTACCTAGTTATAAAGAGAACCATTAAGAAATCTTCTCAATTACACAAAATAAACTCAATAAACTGGGCCCAGTCAAGGATGAGTTGTGTCATACAAAAGTTTGGAAGGATTAAACAAAATTAATAGAAAGTTTGTTGCTACTGTTTTCATTACAATAATTTGTTTTAAATCCTTCTTCAAGATACACTTATGAGTTTCCTAGATCTACAATAAGTTGATATAGCAACATAGCATCATTCTGCAATTCCAATTGAAGTGTTTCATTATATCAGTAGCCAGTAAAATTAATAACTAACATACGACTGGCACTGGTTACCTTCCGTAAACCACACCATCTCGCAGTCAGGTTGTGATGCGGAATTAACTTCAATAACCCACTTACACGTGCGCCCAGCTCTGACCCCTCATTAGGGGCTGCGAGTGACCCTAATTGTGTCTCCGTGCGTGAAGGGGGCACTTAGTACCCGTGAAGCGTCATTACAGCTAGCTTCCAATGAATACTGTTGCAGAACCAAGGTTTGTTTGCAATTGGTTTAAATTAAATTCTTCAAGCTAAAAGTTATTAGAATATTTCCGGAACATATACACTACTTCTATTTCTAAATTTCGATCACGTAACCTTCAAATTAGTTTGTTATTTCAATCATTCACACTCTATAAAGAACCTTTGTAAGGTCTATTTCCCTATAGACGAATTTTCAGGTCCATTGTTTTAAAAATTGTCCAAGTACCTATTGTTTTGGTATCAATGCAGGGTGCATTTATAATTAGAAGATAATTAGTTTGTAATACATAAAAACTCTTTGAAAATTAGAAGTGCGTGCCGGGGTTCGAACTCAGAATGCTCGTTCGGTAGATTACCACTAAACTATTAAAATATTTATATATACAACTACAATCAAGGGATAAAATGTGATCTGTGAAATATGCTAGTTAGCACATTATGAGGCCATCGGAATTTCATTACTGCTAAATTGAATTTGACAAAGGTCGGCGACGGGATTAATTAAAAATATTATGTTTGGGATGAGCGTTGAACGGTAGTTAACCAGTAACTGTATATTAGTTTCTAATTAATTTTATGATGATTAAACTATTTATTGGTCTGATGTAATAAACGGGGTGACGACATGTTAACATTTTACCAGACTTTAAAAAAATAAGGCAGTTCTCAATTTTCGTTTCTTAATTTAATTATAGAGTTGACTTTATTCGGAGAAATAGTGCTTGATATGGGATTGGAAAAATGACTGGAACCCCAACAGGATTAAATTTTGACATTTATTTTTAAATGTAAAGCAAGACTCCCACGACAGTCGTCAACGGAAGACCCCGTTTTGATAGAGAGTGTAGACGTTAATATTATCCATCCAGCCTAGTATATCGAACGTGTCTATTATCCACTGAGTGACATAATTATGGTTTAGTTTCGATCACAGAGCGACTTTAGTTACATATTGAAATATGCAACAAAACCAAGTTGAAATAACATTGAGCTATAAACAAAAGTTTTCTGATGGAGGCTGCGGCAGTAATGTTCCCGGATAATGAACGGGGACGTAATTAAAATAGCCCGGAGTATTATCATTGCGGCGTTGATTCACTGTCCGCGCCGCCCGCCGCTCGCCACCGCGCGCGCTGTAGGTCAGCTGTTGTGTAAGGGCCCAGTTTATAACACGACACACGACAAACGATGTGTTTATTTCTCAATGTTGATAAACTTATCTATGCTTAAAATAAAACTGTAACCGGGTCAATTTTGGCCAATTGAGAAAGACCAAAACTGACCAAAAGAACGGTAATTTTTTCCGTAGGTAATAGGTATGGTAAGTAAATTTTTTTGCCACGTTCTACAGCCCAAATAGCTTGACGGATTTCAATAAATTGCGTTTCTAGTCCGTTACATTTATTAATATGATACCTCCCACCTTAGCAATCGGTTTTTTTGTTTTTGGAAATTTTAGTGCAGGTAGGTTTTGCTATGGAAATAGAGAACAAAACTCCAGGAATCATTGTTTGGAATTATTGTCCGTCTGTTTGCTCGGATAACACGCGGAAACTCCCTGACGGATTTAAATGGAACTTAACGTCTTATTAGAGGATACCTTCTACGACAATGATTTTGTTGTGAATGAGAACAGGGAAAAGATAAGCGAAGTGTTGGGGACCCTAGTGGCTATTTAATACTCTGACAACTTGTCATGTGAAAATGATATTAAATAAGGAATGTTGTTTCAATTCAATAACCAAGGCGTATAGACGACCAATAACATACTAATTATATAACACTTCAATTTAGAGTAACTGCCTGCTTAAAGACTATTATCAAACCACAGCTACTCAATCTAAAGGCTTAACGTGTCCTCCGGAACACAGAAACGCTCAAAATTTTCCCCCTATCAGTCACTCATGCACTTTTCGACTGCAGTAGCCTAACTTCGTCTCCGCCGGACTAAGCGCGCTCAACACACACTTTCTTTTACCTGTTAAGAAATCAAACAAGTAAACAACCCTCTTCGTAATACCGTACGTGGAGAGGCGGTGAGTATCAATTTACGTGACACGCATTTATTGGAGAACTTTGAATCGCCGTCGACAGTTGATGGTGCCTCCATTACGCGGTTGCGTGGCCTTCATCCCCTAGAAAGGTCAGAGGTTATGTATTGTATTCAACGGTAATAGCGGGGATTTGGAAAGCTTATCCTGTATAGTTAAGCCTAGAGCGAAATCGGTTGTATCAATTTGGTATAGGTATGTAATACTTACATCACTTGTGTTAAAACTTCTGATTTAATTGGGAAATAAATCAGTGGAAATTCATATAATTTCGTTTCGTGTTTTCGATAAACTTTTCAAAATTCAATCATCATTCGTTTAAGAAAATCTTTTGTCGATTTTCGAGTTTTAAATTATGCCGACTCCCAAAATCAGTTGTTGTTTATATAGACCCAAGGTGACCGACTTTGACCCCAAGAGGTCGATATGGCCGACTGAGAATTCCGAGTTCAAAACATAATATTTTAAGCAATCAAATGATACTTGCTCGTACTTTTACCAAATTATAAAGTCAAACTACATGTAGGTCACGCGGCTCATAGTCCGGCAACTCTTCACTTGTTTTCGTAAAAAAAACTTGTATTGCATTTGCTTTTTTGATGGAAAAATAGAACCAGTGAAGCGTGAGTCGGTCTTTTGTTGTTCCGTACAATAAATTCCCATTCAACGTGACACAAAAATCATATTATACGAACTGTAGTGGTGTGGATAATACACTACGTCTTAATTGTCCTGTGGAGAGGTAATGTATTAAATCCAATCTTATGAGATTAGATACTGATACAAAGCCCTGTGATGGCTTGATGATATTGAGTAGTATTAAAAATGCCGAGCACTGCGCATCGCCCTCCACTCGACAAGATGAGATGCCCGAATTATCATGAAACAACTTCTAATATAATTGGGTAACTGTCTGAACCATAGTAATATGCAACTTGTAATTAATATCAACGGTTCTATAAGTTATACCGTTATATTCAGTAGTATCAAGATTTGTGTTTTAATTGTCTGTGATCGAAAGTCGGCTATGACTATTATAACTCATTGCCTATAACAACTAAGCTAAAGTGTTGATTAAAATGAACGTGTCGATTTTAGATTCAATGTAACACAGCCTGTCTTATCTGTTTAGAGTGCAATACAACCAGTATTAGTCTTTACCAATACAATTTACATAAGCTGAAAAGGCTTTAGCTAAGGCCAAAGAATTGACAATTTTGGGGAATGAAAATGAATATTGTTTTACCGAACTAAATTCCTTAATTCGCTCATCGCAGGACCGCGGCCATTGCGACACTACGCTTAGCGAGAACGCTGATAATATAACAGGATTGCGTCTGAAATTTCTTAACTTTAAAGTTTTATTATACAAGTTTCGTCGTTGGAAACTTCATAAAGGAAAATGCTTGATGATAATTATTATAATTAATTTGGTACTGCGTCCATAATGAGAAAGGCCACGTTTTAATGTATTTGACACTAATAAACTTTAATGAACTTAATTTATTTTCTTCACAAGCATTCGGGAAGTCATTTTTAGTTAATTATTATTTTAATAGCAAAATTTCAAGTCTCGCATGTTTAATAAAGTTGGAGTTTTTTGATTTATAAAGTTTTTAAATAGTTGACAAAAATCCCGGACAGGCGTTGTTCTGCAAAACATTTAATCTCCTAAAGTATGTTTAACCATTCGATTTCCAAATCAAGTTTTCCCAACCTTCAGTTTTCTTGTACCTTTAAATATTCATCACAATTATGTATTAGGCAACTTATGCTATGCCGTTTAGAAGTTCAGGGACAAAAAAACTTTATATACAAAGGATAGTTGTCCGCCCTTTTGTATGTACTTTTAACTGCATATTTTCATACAAACATAGCGTTAAACTAAACTATATTGCATATAAACTCTTCTTGAGACGCCTTCCTTCCCACTTGATACGGTCTGGCGATAAGTCTTAAGGCAACACTTACACTTTAATTACACTACAGAAATATCACGAAATTATAAAAACATAGTCGAGGCGTCGTATGCAACGGATGAAACGGTGGCCAAGGAATTTATAACATTTGCAACTTTTTAATTTTAAACATAACTTTTGGCTATAATGAGATTTCTTTATCAACTGTGAATTAATTACTTAACGATATTTAATTAAAATTTGCGATCTCTTATAAGGAAAAGGTCCGTTAAATATTCCGACCATTTTTCGATTTTGTACTAAGTAGAAGAAGTGTGCAGAATTTTAACTCAGTTATAGAAATTTTCTTAAAGCGATATTATTATATTACTCTTACCAAACAGGAAAATATCATGCCACAGTATTCCTAACCGCGGCAAGTCAAATATATTTTAATGAAAGTAAGATACAATTCGTCTCCTAAACAAATAATTCCTTGTTATACAGAATAATCAATACATGTAAGGTTCGGGAATAAATATAAGAAGTAATTCAGTAAATAAAACGACCAAATTATTCTTTGTAATGTTTGTCGGGTTCGAATTCGTTTCTTTCCCAAATCAATTTAAATTAAAAGGCGTGTGGGGCGGGGCGGCGAGTTAGCGGATTCATTTAGCCGAGCTCTGTTATTCTTAAAATTTGCGTGTACCAACGAAGTTTAATCCCGGCTAAAACACAAACAAATTGCTAACAATCTATGTACGGATCTCGAGCGGTATAATAAATTAATGTGATTTGCATATCCCCAGCACATCCATTAGGATTTATTCGAAATGTTTTTACCATATACATGTATGAAAACTCCACGCATGAATATGTAATTCTTGTAGCTTGTGCAAAACATGTGCATTTAAGAAAGTATATCTCTAAGGAAAGTAATTTTGTCCGAATGTATGTATGTCGATTTTTTTGGCATGCTATAGAACCGAAACGGCTTAGCGGCCTTCAAAATATTTGGTAGGTACTTATCATTGGATTCATCTGCATAATAGGAATGACACAGGCTAAACCTTAGTATCTATATTACATTTTATTTTTAATAAGGTATACTGTTCCCAATAAAATTGTTGTAACTTAAACTACTCTAACTCAAACTAAACCTACTTAGGTATAGTGTGGAACCCACTTTTGATTTGTTTCTGTGTGGGAGGAATCTAGAATAATTAATTATTTATCAAACAACCCTGCCAACTTCTAAAAGCCCAAATTCATTCTCTATGAACTAGTTAATTTGATTATTTGTTTATCAATGAAGCTGAATTTAATTTACACCAACAAATGATTTTCAAAACCGTTTGAAGTGACGTAAACTAGGATAAACTATATATTCTGAATCCATTACTGTACTTGAAGGAACTACAATGAAATATTTGGTGTTAAATGAATTAGTGACTTACCTGTTAAGATTTAAAGTTCGCGATCGAACGGATTGTTTCGTGGTGGTAACGTCGTTTTATAGGGTTGCTTTAGTGTCGTGAACAAGACAATTTGAACTAATACCCAGACTTAGGTGTTTAGATTTATGGTGTTAGGAATGTTTCTGGAAGCTGCAGAAACAGTAAATTCTGATGCAGTAACATCTGCATGTTACGTTGAAGATGCTTGTGGAGACATCTAGCGGGTAACGAGTGTAACTTTACTAACGTCGTGTTCGGTGCCAACATTAACTATCAATTTATATTAATGCACGCGACTGTTTAAGTGTTAAGCTAGATAATTTTATTAGGGTTCTGTACGTAAAAGGTAAAGTGGAATCCTATCACTAAGCTGCCGCTGCTGTTTGTTTGTCTGTCTGACAGCAGGCTGTGTATCTCATAAATCGTGATAGCTAGAAAGCTGAATTTTTCCAAATTATGTATTTCTATTGCCGATATAAAAACAAATAATAATAAAAAAATGTAAATAAGGGATCCCCATACAATGAAAGTGTTTTTTACAACAAACGTGATTGTCTTTTATAGATTTTACTCGTAGTACGGAACCCTTCGTGCGCGAGTCTGACTTGCACTTGGCTGGTTTTTAAAGCTGAACGTGACAGGTATCGTGAAACGCAATTAGGTTGATCATAGACGGACTGTATTAAGCCGCCGGTGTAGTTTAATTGACCCCCATACAATTATGGGCAGCTTAATATAGTTGATTCATGCAATCACACCAGCCGAGTGCTTAAAGTAGTTATTTTGAGATTTAAACTTCGACCCCACTAAAAAACCTAAACGCGTATCTTTTGACGCGCCTATCTGATATTAAGTGATTAAATATTAGTAAAATGTACTTACTTAATTTGTCTTCAAGTACAGAAGGATTTTTGTAGAAAATGGGCTAAGCGTTATCGCGAACAATCCGATAAAAGAATTATAAATAAGTGTTAAGACACTTTGTTGCAGCCGTTGCACTAGAAATATGTCTCTAATTCATGGACCGACTAAACTAGTCGGCGAATGGATAAAATGGGATAGTTATTCATGTTACGAGTATGACAATATTTATGAATCCGAATGTGAAAAAGGAGACCTTCAAATAATTAAGTGTTACCTACTTAATTAATTTTAAATCGTTATCTTAAAATGTATTCTTGTTTATTTTTAAATGTATTTTCGTATGATGATTGTTAATTTCCCACTACCTGACATCATTGTTATGTTTCAGTCAAGTGACTGAACGTCTAATTTCGGCAAATTTTGTAAAAATGTTAATAACAATATTTGTTTAAGGTGTAAAGATTTCTTTTTTTATTATTTCCATAATATAGTCATTAGAAACTCTGATTTATCCTTGTTATTGCTAGTGGGCAGTCTATAATATAAATTGTATGTGTAGAGGAGAGTGCGGTGTTATCCAGTCCTCTATTCAATGGTACTATTCTAAGCCCTCGTTAGTTTCGGCACTAAGAGGGTTGGAGTGATTACACCCCTTACAACTAACTAATTAACACCGGGTTACCATGTTTGGGGATAATAACTAACGCTACGTAGTTATCTTTCTATCTAATGTTCATGGCACAGGACTAACGTACAATTACTAATAGTAAATCATTTTATATAACTGATTCAAAGCGTAAATTAGAGTGTACTGTTTGCTTTCTTTGTGTTTTTTAATGTTTATTAAATGGTATTGAATTTTGTTAATAAAAAACTTTGTAGGAAGGATTAAGTCGTTTATTCAGATGGTTTGAGGAATCTACATATTCAAGAGTAAAGTCGGTTTTAAACATATAAAGTAAAGTCCGCTTGCAGCTTGACAAGCCAAAGATGTAAACTCGTCACTTGCTCAAAATGAAAATACGTCGACAATACGAGTGTATACGAAGTGATACCAATACGACTTCCACTCAAAATATCAGCAAAGCGATTCCTAAAGTCGATAATAAGAAGCCTTGAAGGCGCCAGCAATTGACAATTGACCTGAAAGCGAGTTATTGCTTTGTACCTCTGTACTTTTGGTCCTCCGTTCCTCGAGACAAAGAAACGATCCCTCTCTCTCCCGCGAGATAAGAACGAGACGTGTGTTCGAGCATTTATCGTCGGGAAAGAAATTAAAGTCGCGCCGAATCGAACGGTTTTATCTATGTGTCGATAGCGGTCACAAATTATGTGCTTCCTTCGATGTAAGGGGGGTTTTACGAAGGACGACTGTGCGCTTTGTGGCGACGGAAATACGTTGAATTAACCTTATCCAAAGTTTTCTGGTTAGTTAAACGACGCATTACTACCAACGGACTGACTAGCGTTATAAATATAAGTAATCATTCTACAGATAAACAGCTACTATAAGATAATTTTAGACTGTAACATTAATTGGTGAAATTTTTCAAAAATAAAAAATAATGTTACTATTTTTTTTTATGAAAACAACTATGACATGTTTCAATCTGTCAGTATTACTCAGAGAGCCAGTTTACAAGCCAGTATTGCATCGACAATATATTTTATGTGACGGCAGTCCAACGACGGTTAGCTTACTACTGGGGGTCGGTTTGCTCATTCGTTGCCTATTAGACTGCTAATGGACTTTACACACGCAAGAGCTTCCGTAAGCGTTCTAGTTTGTTATCAACTACTAAAGCCTAATGAAGGAAAATCAACATTATGATTGAGTAAATTTTGTGTCGAAATAAACTTTTTAAATCATTAAAAAAGAGGTCTTTAGCATTTGATGTACGGTGTCATTAAAATGACTAAATGTATCCGAATTTAATGGATTTATGAAAACGGCAATAAGGTAGGTACATGTAATGTATTCTGTGTGAGTTACTACTAATGTGTCCCAAATTAGTTTTATAAGTGAAGTCAAAGCGCCGAAACCTCGTATTTTCATTGGATTAATTGGAACTTTAGTTGTGAATAAACATTCCAGGTAAATATTAATTACGCACTGAAAACTTACACCATGGGTTGCTAATCACATACCACCAAATAACTTACGTATATTTGGCCAATATTTCAATTGCTCGCGGGCTTCCTCTTCAGCGGAATGTTCACAAACTTAGATAAGTATCTAAAATTGAGACATGGAGGATAAACCGGCAAATTCCGAAAATAAACTTAATTTCATGGAACCACGGCTTAAGCCTACCCTTTTAAGTGGTTAGCGTTCGAAACTAAGCTTTATCTGCACTGCACAGAGTAGTTTTTTATTTGCAGTAACCTTTTCTTTAGCGTTAGTAGATAAATGAATCGGTACTTATTGACGATCAATCGAGCGTCTGTTATCTCTGTTTTGCCGCCTTATCTATGGGCGGACATGTCTATGGCGGATTTATGGCGTGGCTCAGCTTCGTTTTGGGCAAGAACGTAGCCCAGTCACATCCTAGTGTATTAAATTATTTAGCTGATGACTAAATCTGTTAAGATAGGAATCTATAGCTTCAGACTACTAGATTTGGGTGTAAAGTGCTCTGGGAATCGTGGTATCTAAGAGATTTTCCGCTCGTAGTATTTATCAACGAATGTGGATATGATTTAGGTCCCTTCGTCGTTTTTGTATCGTTTAGTATTATTTCCACGGTTTTCTCGTTAACTAGGTACATGGTATCAGTTTTTCAGTGTTAAGATGATGGCGTAAATGATTGAAAACAATAAACAACTCCATCCATCAGCCTTTAGAGGTCCACTGTTGGACATAGGCCTCTCCTAAATTTCGCCACTCTGACCGGTTCTGCGCCTTTTGAATCCAACGGATACCCGCTGTCTTCTTAAGGTCGTCAGTCCACCTGGTCGGGGGGCGTCCTATACTTCGTTTACCGAGACGTGGTCTCCATACGAGGTCCTTTCTTTCCCAACGGTTGTCGGTCCTCCGAACTATGTGGCAAGCCCATTTTGGCAACAAACAATAAACAACTCTTAAACATTATTTTTAGAGGGCCGTGATAAAAAGCATGTATGTACATTTACACGTATGTACGTGTATACAAATGTATATACCTACATGTATAGGATCGAAAAACATTACCCTTTTAGCGCTGTCGAGTAGTAAAAGGTGAAACATTTTTCAATTTCCTGTCAGTACTTTTACGTTTTAAAGATGGTTCGGTTTTTACGAAGAATTCGCTGTTCCAGCACTAATTGTGTTCCTTTATCTTAGGTTCTTATCCCAACAGTACGTATGTGCTTAATTAAACGTTCTCCTTTTGTTACTCTCCACGAAACCAATTGCTTTACGGGATCAAATAAAATATATTTTATCTGGCTTAAATCGTGAGAAATATTTATTTTGTACGCAAAAGGACTTGGTGACGGGATGGGACGTAGTTACTTCGAATACCTGGGTATACCTACCTATTTATTTTATTTTGCCATAATACTACGCTATGGATGGATGGATGTCACCGAGGCCATCAACGTGTTGAGAATAACCCTTTCTTTTCCATGGCAGTCCAATATACAGTACAAGAAATAGGTACATTCCATTAATATTCAATTTGTTTAACAATGACAATTATATCATCAAACCATATAGGTAAGTGTGGTGTCCGCTTTGTTTTGTAATGTACATCCTCTGGTGTTGACAGCCAGTAAGTCCAGTGGAATCAGTTAGTGCGACAGATATGTATTATAGACTTGTTTCGTTTTTGCCGGAACAAATTAAACTGAATTCGTAACATGAATTTGAATTCAATCAAAACTTTTGCTTCGTTATCGCGTGGATTTATCAAAGTTTTTGATTTTATTCATAAAATCAAATCAAAAATTTGATTTCGAATTATTTCAGTGTCTTCAAAGTTTACGTTAATTATAACTCGTAAAGTATAAATTGTGTCATTTCTGGGTAGTGAATATGTTATGTAAACGGATCTATAGTAAAAAAATAAACTATGTTTTTCATGATTATAATAATTATGATGATGTTCGGTTCTAGATGTTGAAGTATTTGAAGGTTGTTGGGCTACATATTTTCGCTGTTATAGTGGTGATCGTTGCCGTCCCGGTCTCCTCTTGGAGAAACTAAACACGAAGCTAAACACTAAAACTACAACACCAACAAAGTGTAACAGATCCTGTGTTGCCGGCCCACATCGATCACTGTTGCCCTACAATTTCCAAATATTTTTTGGTAAAATATAAATATTGGTAAAAAGTTCTATTTTGGAGTTTATTATGAGTCGAGCTACGTTTGGGTTGTTTCCACTTCGGACACTCTTTGTTTGGTCCATCGATCAAAAACCCTAATAAAATTAGGGCGGAGTGGTGTTTGCAAATTAGGTGGAGCTCGATTGATTGATGGAGGATTACCTTCGGATGGAATGTTTTTCGGTTGCTTTAGAAGTTTAGAGGTTTCCGCGCGACCGTAAATTCACTGGTTCGATTAGTACAGGTTTTGTGGGCAGCGTGTATCTTTATGAGGGAATCGCAGAACTCCTTGACTTTGAGTTTAAGATTGAAGTGTTTACATTAATACATCCAACATTTTATATTATAAGGTCCACTCCAACGTAGGATTGACTTGAAAGCCAGAGTACAAGACACAATAACGAGATAGATGGTATGATAATATAAATGGCGTTTTGAGAAAAGCATTAACAGTAAAATAGACTTTAAAATAGTAATAAATAAGACTGCCTTTCTTACACAGTCGGGTAATAAAAACGTTGATGTGTCCTCTAAAGATCACATCTCTTCGTCGTACCCATAACAAAAAATATCAAACGGTCCACATTTGTTATAAATTCTGTATCAAATTGTATTAAGCCACGTACGACCACCCCTTGCAACGACATTGAGCGTGACATTGGGCCAACCGCTCGAAGGTATCAAATTGAATAAATATTTGGGCCGACAATAAGTGTCTCAAATAGCTCGATGTCTAATATTTACATGGAACCCGCGATTCGCTGGAGTTCTCGGTAATAATGTATCGTCCCTTTTTATTCATATCCAATACTTGAGGAGGGAACAGCTTACTGGAGTGTACAGGTATACAGCCTGCTCCCAAATTTATGGTAATTTGAATAAATAAAAGCTCATAATACTCACTTTGTATAATATATTTAATTTCTGTAATGCCTGAGCACATGCAAAAGAATAATGGAAGTAAGTTTTCGTAATTGTGCTTTATCATCAGATATGGGTATTTTTTTTAACTGATGATATAGGTAACTGGTAATGTCTATCGAGATATTAAGCATTGTTATGTGATCAGTTAGTTATAAATTAATAGATAATGTCATTGTTAATTTGTTAAAGTAATTGTGGTTTTGTGAATGGGAAACGAGCCTGCAATGCCAGCATCTTTTTCTCATTAAATTGTTAAAGTTTGACTTTCGTTATGTAATACTGTACCGTAAGATGAAATAATAAGAATATGTAGCAAATTATTAAAAAGTATTTTCTATGATTAAGAGAAAAAAATTAAAAGATTGAGCCATAGAAGAGGCTTTCTCCCTGATATATGCATATTTCCTAATAGTTCGTGACACACCCTGTATTTAAATACCGAGCGCCCGCAGCGGGCCAAGACTTGGCATAGCCTTTGTTGGTAAATCTTTACGTATTTACGCTGTTCATGTTATCCGGCCGTCCGAGAGATACGCTATTTCAGGTATATTTCCGTAAAATACTGGTATCTCTTCTATTTGGTTGAATAATGTTTGAAAGGTACGTTTTGAGAGGAGAAATGTAACTTGAATTGGAAATATTGAATTGAAGTTAAACTTCATTGTGTCGATATTCGTTTTAGGTATCTATAAGTTTGGTTCAGACAAACTAAAGTCTTATTTTCTTTCTTCTTCGGTAGCTCTGTGGAATTTAATTTATATTCTCAAGAATATATCTAAATGTCTAGGAATAGTTTACGGCTATGGTTTCGTAGACGTTATAATTTAATAAAAAACGGAACACTTACTATGTGATATAGGTGTTTGATTACCAATTATCCATATGATATTAAGGGAATAATTGTAGGGAGCTCGTAGAAAAACGTGGAGACTGCAGTTCCAGAAATATATTTAACTACAATTTAATTGCATAGATCGTGGTAGCCAACGCTTTTAAAAGTTAGTGAACTCCAAACAGAAATTGACTTGCAAATTAACTTTTCGTTTATTAGATTCAATTTATTACGTTCACTTAACATAAACTTTTCATTATTCTAATTTGAAAAATATCAAAGCGAAGAGAAGTTCAATTACGAAAATTTATTCAGGGCTAAACATACATTGTGCTTATATTGGTTGGACCCAAAAATCTGTGAGATATTTGCACATATTGCCCCGATATCTAATCTACGATATGAATGGGTCGGCAGGGGCACTGGCTGCGGCTCGTAATGAAAAACTCGACAATATGGTGCGCGGCTAATTACATTCGTCGGACATGTTCACCCCTAATATGAATGTTTCAGACTGATGCTTTTAAAATTTCTGTAATTTTGACCTTTTTAGCAAACAAATTGGATACATTACATCGTCGTCGATACATTAAAATGTTAAGTTATTTAGATATTTCGTCTAAGGACCGAACAGTTCACTTACATCATTACAATAAAATTCTTATTCTATGACAATTTCTTGTTTAGATGGACAATACTATAATAGTTATACCGTGGGTTTCACATAAATCATATACTTATCCTAAGTAAGCAAGGGTAGGCCGTAAGACATAGTAAACTTTTTGTAACTAACTCCCAAATATTAAAATTAAAACAAGGTGCTGATACGGCTCTTAACACGTTATATTAGTGTATCCTAAAAATTGCACATCATTAAGTAAGGCAAGATAAAGTAAAAAAAGGTGTAATATAGTCCATATCTCAAACTGCTTCATTATTGACTTGAGTAGAGAATTACTACAGAATGAGGAGAGAGGGTGATACAAATTTCTGTAAGGTGAAGCTTCGGTATTGGTTACTACGTGCACATGAATTGTGTAGTAGGATTATGTGGAACCAGATACCGGACCGACTGTCGCGTTCATTACTCTGCTTGCTTTTACATCTCCACTGACTCTGAATCCGATTATCAAGTACAATGGTGAAAACTAACACGTTTATACAATTTACGTTATTATCCGACTGTGCCAGAACAAAGCCGAAGATATAATAGGTATTGTCTATCGATACGTCATGAGTTACTATATAAAATTAAAGCTGATAAATTAATAAGTAATTTTAATTAACTTATTGTATCTTTTAACTGGGCCGAAATTCTGACATAAAATATAAGAGTCGTAAATGATTTCCGCACAGTAAAACCATACTCGTATATAATTTTACATTAAAATTTCCAAAATAAATAATATCCAATTGTCAATCAATTTGGCCTCATTACAGTTTTAACATTAAAAGATATTCGTATCATTATGTGAAAACATCAGCAGTAAATCATTTCATAGCTCGATAATGAGTTACGCAGAAAATGTTCAATTCATCCATCAGTTGATTTATGCATTGTCCGGTTATAAGCGATTGAAATATACGTAAAAACATGTATTTAATATGTCGTTCAGTAGGTGCTATTATTGTACGACTTACTTATTATAATAGGTACTAATTATTGCCCCACCCAATTAGATGCTTCCGATGCAGACTAGGCAAAACTAAGCTTTACTAAGGTGATCCTTTGGGAATAAGTAGAAAATAGGGCCTTCTATCACTTTGATTCTCTAAAAAGTCCAATCTTTTAATCCTTTTGAACTAAAAATTAACAACTAACAAAGATTATCCCATCACTGGATATAAAGCTGGACGTATTCCTCGTACATCATAGGGTCACTACCAATGGATAACAGTCGTCGAAGTAGTCTATAAATAAAATAAAGGTCTGTCCGTCGGTCACTCCATTAATTAATGATAAAACCATCATCAGCGGCGGCCAGTCCAACGATTGCAATTATTCACTGATACTTCATCTGAAAGAATATATGACGCGGTGAATTCCATTCCACGTTTAATTCAATGGAAAACAATAAGCTGTCAGATTATCTGACGTGTTTAATAAAATCGTTATTTATCTTTTTGTTTATATTTTTAGGGTAGAACAACAACGTCATATGACGTCGTTGAGGTAGAGGATATTACACGTCAAAGTCAACTGTGTGTTATCGGGGACCTCTCAGCTGACATGTATGTGTGACGTATTAGTAACTGTATTTTTAAGAAGAAATCGAATTTTATGATTATGTATATCATAATAATGATAAGAAACTGGTGTTTGCCCAATATGGATTAAAACTTAACACTTAAGGCACAGTTCACTTTAGACACATTTTTGTACGACTTTTTCTCGCACATACGCTTACGAACAAGTACGAATAATCCCAACCTTATAATTACTAAGGGAGTACGCACACTGAGGAGACTAGTTGGTCGTATAACGTATGTGTAAATCCACAAACAACACTAACGACCTATTTAATGTCCAGGAAAAAGTATAATGTGCGCATTCAATTCGGGCGATCATGCACGTAAACGTACGAAGAGATTGAGTTACAAATTTATATTTAAAGCGCCTACGTCTTAACTTTACATAGACCAGACATTTAACATTTAACCAGGCTATGAGTGTCTTTGATGTCAATATCCGTGTAATACAAAGTTAGAGGTTCCACCAAAATAAAACAACCCCGTCCGTACCTGCGCCGTCATTAATCACAGAGCACACGCCGCATTTATCTTTATTATCGTGTAATGTAAAACAGGATGTAATGAGCTTCTCCGCTACCTCTAATTTCTTTTTTTTTTAATAATATTTTCGTGAGGAACATGAATAATGATTCGCGCAGGTACCCGAAATCCCAGACGTCAGATTTTATTTAAGGCTACCGAACTAATTCATATTAATTTAAGCATTAGTAAGTCGAAATATGAAATTCATTTGTTTGTTAGCAACCTGAAGTCGTTTCGTTTCGGGAACTCTTGATTATTACTCGCCCACCTGGAACGTTGCTTCTTATTTATTTCAGGCGATTTAGAGATATTGCTTTTGCTTTATAGAGTTGTCTATTACGACAAAATTTAATAATGTTTTAGAAGGCACGGAAACCTGCATAATAGCATCCTTTACTTGTGGAATAACAAAGGACTTTAATAACATTACCATTTAACTCGTACCACAGAATAAATATCGATATGGCTGCAGTCTCTACTGATTAACGACACGTCACCAGTACTGTAGGGATGTGAACATTTTAATAAAACCTGATAATGTGGAATTGGTATCCAATTACGCGCGGAGGAAGAAGAGGAGGATGTTTTGCTAGCATATCAATGTTTGGTACTTCTCACAGAGAATCGATGCAATGGTCGAGTGATCGACTGTTTCTTTGTAGTGAAGTCATTATAATTTTGTGCTATTGAGTTATTTTTTAATACATTAAAATAATTTCGTTCCTTTTCTCGTGTGGTCATAATTGAATATTTTTTCAAATAAACTATTTCATTTCATGTGTCGAACGTGTAAGTAAATAAACTTATTATATGTCATTAGCTCCGGATAATATTTTACTGTAATATATTATTAAGTTAATATGTGTATTTTTAATTCGACTCAGAGCCTTATTATCGTAATATAGCGGTACATCACTACAAGTGTCACAGCACTGAAATTAAATTCACAAATGAAACCGTAAACTTATCGGCTGCTGTAAGAAATTGATGGATGGTGCGCGCAACGTTTAATTACAAGTACACAGGCGTCGGCCGTGATCAATGACACCTTTTGTATTACAATCGTTAATACTTAATGATGATTAAAATGAGGTTTTATACTTGTTAATGTGTATATCTCATCGCTGTAACTGTCAGCTTTTATGTCATGAAATCTGCAAAATAAACGGCATAAGCTTCAAGATACATTAAATTTCTGCACGAAGCGACTATCAGTCTGTATGGTAAAAACGCATCTTTTGAATACTAGTAAATGGTACAAGTATTAAGGAATACTGTTTTGGCTACTGGTATTTACTAATCTGCACTAACAACAATGACTTTTACGGTCATTTAATAAATCAATGAAAATTATATTATTTTTTTGGTATACGAGTACACCCATAGCGTCTATGAATCCGTGTTCATCGAGAAGATAGAAACTAAAATTTCATCATCCAAAATTCCGCCTTGCTGGGAATCGATCCAAGATCCATCAAACATCGGTCCGGCTTGGTAACTATTGCTCCTAATGGATCGTCAGTCATAATACCTTCAACAAACTTGGTGTGCAACGCAGAATAATGTAGGTATTGGTTTCGAACCAGCTTCCAACGTTCGCCCAACAGGCTCCAAGACACTTTCATTTGAATATGAAAGGGAGCTCGAGTCGCGTGAAATTGCCCGCAGCGCCTCACAAGGTTCGAAGCCACTTGGAGGAAGAAGTTCACGCAAATGACTTTAATGATTCTTGGAATAATTTACATTTAACAGCTCATAATGGGTCGTCATGAAAGCCAGTGACTGGTCGTTTGCCAAGAACATTTGCTGTTGGCGACCATTTTTGCTCAACTGTGCCCAAAGGAGAGTAATGTTTATCGAGCCTATGTATATTGTATACCTGTGTATTAGGCACGATCTTTAGCCCGAATTGAATTTATTAGTATCTATGAATTCGTCTCCATCGACATAGTTTATTATGTACGAAGCGAATGTTTCTAATTTTTAAAGTAACAAACGTATTTAATATTTATATAATACGATATAAACAAGGGCAGGTTATTAGCACAATTTAAATCTGTTCAGATAATTCAGTGTGATAATTTTATAGGCATACACATATTATTATATCCCAAAAATTATGTGGTGTAGTCTATCGATAATTTACCATAATTATAATAAAATTATTAAAATAGATTTTGACAGTTTCCCGGTAGCATATCTATATAGTATGCGGTCATTAAACTTAAGGTGTAGTGCATACCCGTTTGCAATTTCCATATTAATACAAACACAATACACCCTTAGCTAAGTTTGGCCAACGTTGGTGAGTTGGCCCAACATTTTCCTCGCTTTCTAAGCGGCTAGAGTTCCTTAATTTGAATAACAAAGGTCGTGC
>LGAG01000700.1:316624-337620 GCA_001278395.1 Lerema accius | reverse complement strand
AACCGAGTTGATAATATTATTTTCCGAGACGAGACATTGTAATGGAATGTTCTCTATAGTTAGATTATTCTTTGACGGCTTTAACTCATTAATGTTCCATTTTTTAGCATGGGTTCATCTTAACTGAGGAGGCTTAGGCCTTATTAAACAGTGTCACAGTCACTCATTTGGCAGTTATGATATGAAAGCAAGATTTAAAACTAATTAAGTCATTGATACTCGTAGTCAATTTAAACATCATGTGTATCTGGTTGATCATCTTTATCCACTATCAACCTTTGAATGACCTTTATTCGAAATAGCCCTTCACTAGTCCTATTGAGCGTCGTCCAATTAGAATACCTTTGGTCCTTTTTGCGAAACACTGGAGCATAACATTCCAATGATGTTGCCGGCACTAATTTTAAATGACCTTTGCCAGTTTACGGATTCCTTATCGTGATTTCGTTCCTACATATCGACCCCTCCTACGTAAGTTGTTGTATCTCCAAAATCGCAATTTTACAGGAGAGCATTTTAAAGATTCAAATTGGTGTAAAAACTGCATTTATCTTTGTATCATTATGAAATTTGGAATATATTTGTAATTTATAGCATTCTTAAATATGATGGAAGAAAATTTAGTAAAATTATGTTTATTTTCTGAGATATTGTTCATACAATATTTTACTGCGGAGTATAGGCTGCGCCAGGTGTTGTATCTCAGCTTTACAACATTATACCGCGGAGTTTAAGTGTCGTCAACTGTAGTATATAGTAGTTACAACAATATACACTGAAAAATATGAGTCTTATTCCATTGTATGTGGCCATAACAATGTACATCGGTTAAACATTTACGTACGTATAACTATAATATATGAACAAATTGCAGGTTATAAGAAGGAAATATTATAAAGGATGAAATTTTTAATTTGTTTAATAGACACAACACATACTAAATGGTCAGTTTCTTTGAAAACAATATAATGAACATTTAAAGCATATTTAAAAAAATAAATTCTTGTTAAGACTGATTAAATTGAAATCATAAAAAATCAACATAATGAATTATAAAATACCCTAGCCTGCGAAAGTAAGTATCACTCTTTTCAACCTTACTTTTTTTTAATCCGTATCAAGTTAGAAATTTAAAATACCCTTTAATTACCCACCGTGTTATGTCAGCTTTATTAGTAAATTATAATTATCAGCTTTCATCTAAATTATAAGAAATTATACATTAATCAAACTTTTAAATAAAAAAACATAAGACAAAATAAATATACCATTTCTAATTTCGTGTACAACAAATTATACCTGAGTATAATTTACATATCACTTAACTTTTAGTATCCGGTATTGCCTCTTCCGGCTGACTTCATCTTCCAGTCGGTTATTAGTATGTTAATGCTGAACAACGGGCCGGTACACACTCTTGTGGAGTGCAACACTTGGGGGTCACAACGCCATGAACTAACATCAGTCATAGGTTGGAGTCCCTTGCTCTCCAGTAATGGTAAGCGCCATGCTCATGCATTCATCACTTCGCTATCATTAGCGAACTTGCTGGAGGGCAGCGGCGTGCTTTTTTGAGAAAATGATATCGATAAAGGAATGCGATAGAGAGGCCGTAACCACCGCCGACTCACTGCGCTGAAGACACAGGGAAGACGAAGAAAGGAGTATGAGCGCCTTCTTCCTACGATTTAATCATGTTGTATCAATCATTTAATTAATATAAGTACTCAGCCGTAAGGCATTTACAAGGCTTACCTTCCCTTCTGAAATCATTCTGTATCGCCCTATAACAATGACGAGGGAATGCTGGGCTTTAGCAGATATTTCGGCACATGCATTCGGTAAATGCATTTCCCAGCAATAAAAAAAGCCAGAACTGCGGAATATTTTTCCAATCTTCGGAAGGAGGAGGTCTGCGGCATCTGCCAAGCCTCCCTAGCTCATCCTAGGCGTGTTCGATTGGATTGAGGTCAGGACTTCAGGCCAAGCCATCACGCTTATACCAACCTCGTGAATGTATTCTTGAACGACTTGTGTGTGGTTGTTGGGCGTTCTTATGCATCAGCATCAATCCATCTTCTATAGTTGGTAATTTCAGCCGCAGGACTGTAGCGTATGTAGATACTCATTGAGGATCTCTTGAGTATCTCCGGTCAGAGAATATTTTCTATGGCCACTAACTCTGTGCGACCTTCTGAAGGTGCACGTAATATTTTTAGAAAATCAGTAGTACGGGCCTTTGAAGCCAGGCACCCCGGTTCGGGAGACCAATGTCTAAACTACTATTAGGCTATCATTGCTATCCGAAAGAGTAGTATTAATTAATTTAATTTCGGTAAATCTTCTTCTGTCGGATACTTACATAGTGAAAGGAACAAATTCGCCAAATTTTACGTCCCAAGGACCAGAAGTTTAGGCTCTGAGTTCATAAATCAGTCACTAAGTCAGTAAGCCAGCACAAAACATTTTGTATATTATTTATAACACCAAATTTTGGAAAAAAATATTGACATACAACGTTAAATTTAAGTAAAAGAAAAGCAATAGCAACGTACAATATGGTATTTTACCATACAACATAGATTAGAATAACCACTCCCCAAGTAAAATGTTGTATGTATTACATACAATGTTTTTTTCGAATGCTCAACGACATATACTGTTGTAAGAATTCTATACAACATTTTAGGTCGGTATCATGATTTCATTGTTATAATAATAATATTTGCAGTAATTCAGTTAAGTGAGTTAATCTTGAGAGAACATAAACGTTTTCTTCATTACGTCGAAAGTCCGGCCTAGTCTGTTGTATGTGACCAATACGATACCCCGCACCCCACGTAAACCATTGCAAAGGTTCTATACACTGGTGTACTCCGTTCGCGATCGAAAGTTACCACAATATACGTCTGGAAAATCCAGGAAAAATTGGTGTTTTCGGAATTTTTTCACTTTGAATGCATGAAGTAATGCAAATCAGGACTATTTTCAGTAAAATCGCAAAATGTCATTTTTGTGGCTTACAACAACTTACGTAGGAGGGGTCGATATACATAGTTGCTTCATTTACCTTTAACCTAAATAACAGGTTAAGTTAATCTAAGAGTTTGTTTAGTATTTGTGTCTTCATTGTGTTACAGGTAAAGCTATTGCATCTAGGTCCCTAAGTAGGTGTTAGATTTTCACATGTAGGTATATAAATAATCCAAATGTTCTCAGCAGATGATGAATATGAATAGATCTACAATTTGTTTGTGTTTATAACAGAGTAATTATTTTATTTTACAGTTTTATAATCAGCCGTAATAGAAACGTATAGAAATTAAGGTGGATTTGTTTCCGGGCACCTCGTGCTGTTGATCGACAATTAAATTACTGTGGTATAAATGCTTATTTATATCATGAATATTTCAAGCAATAACACTATATGCCTTTTCTACCCACGCGAAGTCGTATAGGAAAAATACACCCATAAAGACGAAAAAGTTTCCTTGACCACCGCCAAAACTTATAAGCGACCATAAAATTTAAGGAGTATAATGGTTAACAGTTGACAAAGTAGGTCAAAACCTCGTTAATACAAATGATTCCCATATTATATCATTATAAGTTCGACAAAACTTCCAAGTGTTGTTCACGAACTTTCCTCTGCGCATTCCACTTCAATCAATCTCGTTGGCAAATGGCGTTGTTGTGAAAATTAAACTGCAACATAGGTACTAGTTTCTAGCTACAAAAATATCAGGGCAAATAATGTATGTGGTACCTATTGTGTTGTGAACAAAGTCATCTTAGAAATGGTTCTAATAATACTTCCATTATGTACGTATGTGTAATAATGAATATTTAAGTTCTTTTATTTCTAGCAATCGTATTTTTTATATTTTTATAGTTTAATGTTTTAATTACTCTTTAATTAATGTATACCAGAAATAGATAAAGAAATACCAAGAACATGTGAAAGTGAAGCCTCAGGCATATACATATAATTACAACGAAATGAAAGTTCTAAGCAGAATAATTTGTAATAAAACATTAATTGTTTATTAACGTGGTTTTTAACATGAGAGCAGTTTAATCATGTTTCAATTTAATTTCCATCAAGCGGCGCCCGCAGCGGTCGGCGTTCAGTTCAAACACGTTACTTTAACAAACAAATTTGATAACTTTTAAGACCTTTTCTTCTTGTTTTATTAATTAAATTATTTCATAAGTATTTTAGGAAGGTTGTTGCTTTTAATCCCAAAGTTAGAACCTCATTATTATTAATAACATGCTCGATAACTATACCTACACTATGCGTAGCGTCTTTTAAATACATTAAAATATTGTTTAGCTGTTACTAAACAAAATAAATAACTAAAGGCCAGATAGTTGCCTCTTTAAATAAATACTCATAGTTATTACGAAGCCTTTCACGTCATACACCTTTAAAATAGGGGTTAGGCATTTTTTCTCTGAAACTGAGAGCTTATTAAGATGGCGATGATAGAAATGAACATTTTGAGTTGTTAAATAATGTGAAAGAATCAAAATTAATTTCTTTACACTGAAGTCTTGTGTGAACGGTTAACTGTCTATCTATCCATCTTTTGGTTCCCAAGTATTTCTCCTAGGAGCAACAGTCCTGTACAAATCAACATACTTTACAATGTTAATATTGTCAGTAAGACTATCAGAAATAAAGGCGTTAATCATGTTTAATATTAATAAGACAATACTCATAGATCTCTTTTCGACGCCGCGCTACTGTTCAAAGCTATAAAAGGTGTTGGATATTACTGTACAAATTCTTGAACATTCTAATACACCTGGGAGAAATACTTCAAGAGCAATAGATGGATTAACCGTGCGTGTATTAGATCTTTGAAGAACCTTAATATAAATGTAGACGTCATTAGATGCGCAAACGAAATGAACTAGTGTTTGTATTGAGGCTGTAAACAGTAGAAATAAAAGTCCGTCGGTACGAGTTAGTACAGCTGTAAATTTCATTGATAAGCCAGCAGCCAGCTGAAAGTGCTTCGACTCGTATTTTCTCTCTTATTGGACATTGAAATTTATTCGATCGTTAATCTTACGCTTGCATCAGCTCCGAAATGGAAGAAAAATGGTCGTGTGTTTTATTTAAAAACTTGTTCCCTTGTATACCTTATCTTTTTTGGTTCTCAATGAACTGATACGGGCGGACTTTGTAGTAGGATTTATCGATTGGATCGGCGTACAATGGTGGCTAGGTTAAAGCGGATATGTAGTGTTCGCCCACTAGCAATCGTATTTTTACACGACTGTTGTAGAAGTAGGGTTATGTTTTCGGGCGTATGTATGTATGGATTTATGTCCGTTCAGCAGGCTTTAACGCCAAAACGGTTAGAAATTACTGGTCCTGACAATCTTCTATGAATCGAGGCATATGTTAACAAAATACCGACTTTAGTAAAAATATTTTTTATTTAGAATTTATAAATTGTTTAAAAATATATTGATAGGTTAAATTTAAATAAGGAATTATTTCAACGACACGCAAAATAATATAATTGCGAAATCATCGAAGTGTTCGCTCAATATAAAAATGTAATGAAATAGAATTCAGAGGCCGTAATTCTCTTGATTTTCACATTAGCCTTTAAAGAATCGCGCTCATTGCGTTGCGCCGGAAAGTATTATTACATTTAGAAATGACGAAAAGCAACAAAAGTGTTAATAGTACTACTAACATGATAATAGATGTCGCTAATAAGAGACTCCCATGCTGCCATCTAGTAGCCGAGTAGAAACACCGTGTAATGCTTATTATCTTATTTTCTCCCACTTAACTTATGTGCATTTCTCTTTTTACTGTCGTTTTTCGTTTCACTGACTTTCAAATCACCACGATGCTCAATGAGTTTTCACTTCAAAAATGTAACCTAAGAGTTACTCTTACAATAAAAACAAATTCAATGACACTTTTCCTGTTTAAATTCGCCAAACATACATTCGCCAAACATACGTTCACCAAACATACATACATACGAAATATATGCAATCCCATGTAGCATTTTTGGGCGCCAAAATGATGTGCGCTTAACTTAATTACAGCAGAACGATATATCGGAAACCGTTTACATCCAATTATTCGGTTCTGAGCAGAGATATTACGGGGCGTGACTCAGTCCGTGATGGGATTGGACGGGGAGACTGTGAGCCACCGATAAGATCCATGGGATATCTTCGAATCGCTGTACATTCCATCGAATCGCAATAAACCGATCCATAAGCGCGTTTCCTGAGCTTTAAGGGTCGTTAGACAGTCCCAATGGTTTTATTTGGTGCTATTAACTCAGGTTAAGAGAATCAAAAAGGTTGTATGTGGATATTCGAGCTGGTAAAAATTGCGAGCACGCAAAATATCTGTGGACACGCTTTTGGACAACTATTGTTTTATGGTGTGAAAAACCCTTAGTTTTGCTTTTTAAATAAGTTCCAAATCATCTGTTCGAACACAGGTGCGAACATAATTTTTGAAGAATTTAATGTCTCACCAAATATGACTTCTAGCTTAAATGGGAGCAATAAAGCGATACAGACGGTCAGTTTAAAACTAAAGTCGTGATTCGTGATGATGTTTTGTTAGAATTTTATAAGCAAATTTTAAATAGCACACGGTGTTCCCCGTAACACGGCAATTTGTAATTCGGTCATGGCGGCGTGGTCACGCGCTGGGCGCCACATGTTCTAGAGATGTCTTTTTCATGCTCGTGCCACGATGGCATTATAATTGGGATGTTGACTGTATTAAAAAATATATATAACTTTCACGAGAATTGGTAGTTTTCGTGGAAATCAAAAAATCGCAATATTACGAGAACAACGAACACAGAACAACGAATAATGCAATCATTCCGTGGTTTATACCGTACCCTATCATAGATTAGATAATACGAGTATGTGCATGTTTACAATTACTTTGACAGTGGACGTTTAATGTAGGTGTAAGAAGATGAGAAAGTATATTCGAAAGTAGGTTAAGAGCATTACGAGAAGGAAGCATTTTGTGAATTTAGCATTTTGAGAACTTGACTTTTTGCAACCAGTTGGCATTTTCAGAAGTTGATATTTTCATAAAAATCTAATCAAAATTCATTTATTCATGTAGGTATCAATGATACACTTATGCACGTAAATTTTCAAATGTACCCCCGTTTCGTACCTACAGGTGCCGTAATATGGAGGAGAAGAAAGGGGAAAGAAACTCCGCCGAACATCTTTGATGAGGTAAGAAGTAGAAATTTTTATGTAATTTTCTCGATTTCTCGTAAATTTTAATTTAACTGAAGGAAAAAGTCCAGCTCGTTTGGGCTACAGCATAGCAGGAGAGATTAGCAAGGGCTGGAGGAAGGATTTAGCTCCTTACATAAATTGTTGTGCTCCGGTCTTGGTTGTGTGTGACGCCTCATTTGTCATGTATGTACAAACATGTCGCCCACAACACTGAATCTTAGTGCAGTGAATGACTAATTGTTTGCGAGCGTGTAATCTAGAGCTGAACCACGTTTTGTTTTGAAGTACTTACTTGGCTTCTCGTCGGGTTCTCTCAGTAGCAATATTTTCAAACTGCTGACATGTAAAGATTTTTTTTAATTAAAATTGTCATCATAATTGAGTTACCCATTTATCCATTTAATATCAGTCAACTATTGTAGTGACCCTCTGGATAATGATTTACTGTTAATACAAATGTACAGAACCCCAAAATTGCGTTACTCGGATTGAGCGGACCATCAAACACAAACCGTTTTTATCCGGAAACATTTGACATCATTTACCGCTTACTCATCACTTTTATGTCCATTACATAGCTCTAAAAGTAGGACATGAGGGATTGCGACAGGGATAGTATCAGGCAATGTATGTGAGACTCATAAAACGCGGACATCATTCCCGGAGCAGTTCCCCATATCTGTCTTAAGCATGAGAATCTTGGGGCAATTTTATAGAGACCCCACTGAGAGTAGCCTGGGCTCAGAGGGCCAAGTACATACAACTACATAAAGATAAAGATAGACACGAGAATAAGTTATGTGATGCAGACTTTTTTTCTTTAAAAAATCCGTTGGACAATTTTGATGTTTTAGGATATTTGAGGCAGGTAAAGATAAGTACTAGAGTACTTATAAGATAAGAATACAAGTGGTTACCATCTGTTATCAGGGATAGCATAGGATCTTATGGCTAACTTCGAGAGGGAAAAATACTAACTTTACTTACTAACAGCTTATAGTTACTAGCAGGACTAAACTGACCTAAAATGTAAGCTTCCGCGGTCTCTTAACTAACAAATTAACAACTATTAATATTTTCATGAACACTTATCACTACAACAATATAACAATAATCAACTAAAGGTCTTCTTGCAATTCTACTTGAAGCCCTAGTCCTCAGTTGTGAAGTTATATCAGTGTGAAGATTAATAGTTTCTAGTTTGTAACCATGATTCAGCATGAGACAGTAATGTACTCGTAGCATCAATTTGTATAGTAAAACGTCCCCACAAAAGGGCGTCTGGTTTCGGCGGACGAGCTACGTGGAATGTAATTTTATACGGTGACTATTGCGCTAAATGAAAAACAAATTGACCCAAACGAGCCCAAAACGTCCCGGTAATTACGAGTTCTGCCAACAATTTCAGGAGCGGTCAAGTCCGAATCGAACTTGCGTAGAATTTCCCTCTACCAAGGAATTTCTAATAGAAATATTTTTTGTATTCAAGGTATTAGGGATTTAAACTTTTACCCCAACTATGTAGGTCGTCAGTAGAAATTTATATTCATTGAGATTAGTTTGTAAGTCACTTTAAAAAGTTTCTAAATATAATTTTTTAAATTTATCAAAATTTTTAGTTGGCTGGATTTGAATTATGAAAAAGCTTAAGGTAACTAAAACCTACTATCGATTTATAATTACTAAATAAAATATTTCACTAAACTCTGCACATACTTTCCTTACCAAGCTCTAGTATACAGATAACTTATATACGCATTTAGTTTTCCTAAAACGAAAAAATGAGAAATATTTCACTTTTCTTATTTGAACAACTTCATCCCAAAAATTTAATTATTTTTTAATATAGACGTTCTGTCTGTAACCCAGTCGTCTGTCCCCACTCTACTTAACATTTATACTTGAGCGACGCACTTCGCAATATCTCTGAAGGGTGACGAGGCAAATGTTGCATGCTAGACAAATTTTATTACATCCTTTCCTTGTCACAATCCAAAATAAACTTTAAACTGTCCTCGCAAAACTCAATTTCTATTGGCGTAGTCTAAAGCTAATACTACTTAAGGTGGTAAAGACCGGTAGATGAAGATTTCGCTCGTGGATAAGCTGTTTGCATTCCTCTCATTTTCGCATTGTGGGACTACGGGACAGGAGGTATTTTAAAACTGCGCAAATGCATAGTTGCATTTTGTATAGCGTGACTATAGTGTTTGTGACATTAAAGCAACATATTTTCTTAGTGTGTTAACACTGTTAACTCAACAAACTAATTTTGTCTCGATAATATAATATATATTTCTATACTAATAATATGAAGCTGAAGAGTTTTTTGTTTAAATGTTTTTTTTTTTGTTTGAACGCGCTAATCTCAGGAACTACTGGACCGATTTGAAAAATTCTGTTAGTGTAAGATAGTTAATTTATCGAAGAAGGCTATAGGCCTATCACGAAGAAGGCTATAGGCCTTCACACTAGAAGGAATAGGAGAGGAGCAGCAGTAAAAAATATTGCGAAAACGAGAATTTTACGCGGGCGGAGACGCGGGCTATTGCTAGTTATAACGTGCCATTTTTTTTAACATTAGTCAAACGTAGGTAAGCCGGTCGAATACTACCGTAACAAATAATTTCTCTGCTCATTATGAAATGTATGAATATTTCGGTAGAAATAGTAAATATTTCCATATTTCTGTACACAATAAATTCGGCAATTTGTCTGGGTATCTGGTCCGTCGGGATTACTCTAAGAACGCTCAATTTCTATAGCATTCATATTCGAATTCCCGTAAAAAAACATTTCAATTAAAACGCGAATGTCCATGACATCGGCACAATTGCGGCGCTGGATTTTTCGTAAACAATTTATGCTGCCCCCGGGGGCCCGCACATCTTTGTAGCTGAATCAGTGGTGAATGGAAGTGAAAATTCCTGTTATTTGTAGGTACGTGGTGTATACGAAAAATAAAGTTACAGTTTACTGTTGCCACTCCTCTTTTCCACGTATCCTGTAACCTGGTAAATTTACTCCCATTTAATAAAGGTTTTTAGGCTTATATAATCGCGGACACTAACCATTTTGAATTGTAAGAAAATACTTACGATATGTATTCTCTGTGTTTTTGCGGTGGTATGGATTCAAAACCTGAAAAAATGTAGATATGATAATGACCTGGAGTTGACCAATAATGGGCCAAGAAAGATATGATCGTAGCTAAGTTTTGGCAACTTCAGTGACTTACAGCATCCAAAGAGAAAAAATCTCAACTAAAACTGGTTCCAGAATACTTAGAGCCTCTTAGGGAATCGACTTGTACATCAAAGAATTCTAACGAGTCCTATCCTGTTTGAGCACAGCAACGGAGCTCAAATCTATCAAAGTTATTTGCGGTAGGTAGCGAAATGTATTGTGTGACGAACAATTATTTCAACGTCGAGAGAATTCCAAACGAAATTCTAGATTTAAATGTAATAAAAGCTTTTTACGAAAGAATCGAGAGAGGTTGTTTTGTGCCGTCAAAGAGAACCTTTTTTATTGATAAAAAGTTGCCAAAGGACATGACCACTATGAGTTCTGTAGATTTAATACTGCGATAATATGTTTGTAGGTCTGGAGGGACCGTGAACGCATTTGTACCCACGTATAGTATAATGTCCAATTTTGAAAACTATATTTGAAAAAAAAAAACGTTTTCAAGATTCAAGGCTAAGTTTGGATACGGTCGCAAATAGGTAGTGCGGAGAGAAGTAAAGTGAATTGGCGAAGGATTCTGATGGACATTAATTTTGAACATTTCTGATTTATGTTGGACATTAAGTAAAACATTGAACTGGACCAACAAACTAATGTTAATTTCGCCAATCAATAAAAGTTGTTCTCTCAAAGTTCTGCCTAAAATTAATTTTTACATAATTATTACTTCTCACAGTATCTTTACTTCATTTTTTCTCACGTAAACACGCCGTAAAAACCACGGTTTTTTATATGAATGTAAATTTACGTTTCTTCGGCGACATCCTACCAAAACAGGTTTCATAAATTACCGTGGATACGCCTCAACGATATTCCATTCGAGTGACTTAAAAATCGGTACCTTATAATTTCGATCCGTTTTGAAACATGACGCTGACGATTGACGCGCTACGATATTGCTACGACTTTCGAAACGAGAATACTGTTGTTCGCTGACGATGATAGGGTAAATATTCAATCCAAATGGACATTTACAACAGAATAAATGTGGTATAGTGGTCAGAGGTGTTAAGCAAACCCTGAGACTTAAAAAATAAAAACGATTAAGGAGATAGCGTAACGGTACATAGACCAGTTTAATTTTGGGTAATAGCCCAATATGTTTAATAGATAATCACAAAGAGTATTAAGCCGAGACCAACAGTGGAAAACATTAAAGTTTAATGTAATGAAATGGAGATAAATGCTAAGAAAAAAAAGATAAGAAGTGTTCGGCAAATTAAATTGGAAACTTCTGTTCATTGTCGAGACAAAATGTCCTAAGTTGCAATAGTCGTCAAAGAGGTATATACTTTAGGAACCAGAGATACAGTTGATTTCGGCACAGCGATGTAGTGGGATTAGAACGAAGGTAGTCGTAGGTGAGAGAAGGAAAATTTGTGTCGTATCGGATTTTAATTTCTCCTGCGAAGAATTAATGACTTTGCTTTCGGTTCGGCGGCGTCGATTCATACGTTATAAAGTCTATTGGATTTTAAGGAAAATATTTCCAAATGTACTTTATCTTTGAAGGGAAGACCCTACTTTTAATGGATGTTAATGCGGAGAGACATCTTTTTACTTCTTAGAATTGCGTATACGAATGTATTTGTATTGTGATATGTATGTTTTATTTGTGTAAATACCATTATGTGTTTAAACAAAATTAGATATGAATACAAGGGATTTTTTTCATTTTGATAATCTTTTCTTTTTATATAATTAATGCTTTCTAGCAGTTTACTCACAATCGTAAATATAATTATGTATTCTATAGACAACTTTATACAAATTTATTACAATTTGGGCAGGTGCGTGCCCTAAAAATATCGAATAAAAAGTTTGCAGGAGAAAGTAGATAACTTCAAAGGGAAGTGGATCAAAACAAAATTCGTTTGGATAATCCTCTTGTCTTACTGCGGACACTCGTTCATTATTCGGTTATGTAAATGATAATTGTTTAACAATTAGGGCTTTGGCATTACAAACTTTTAATACTCGCACTATCCAATTTTGTTTGTATTGTGTTTTTGTGTTGTTATTTTATTGTTTTGGTACAATTACATATTTTTAACTGCTTTAGGAAGATTTGTAGAAATACCTAGTAATTATTGGAAAATTTTTGTCTGTATTATAATACGTCTATAATCTGTTGTATGACTAAATAAGTTAAGGTCCAATCTTACAAAGTATTATAGGTTAATGTTAATTATTTCGTTATTCAAACTTCGTCGATCCAGCAAGTACCGAGTCCAAGCAAAGATTGGGCATCTAGATAAAATATTAGAACGGTAAGCAGAAGCGATTATCTTATAAAACGAGAGACGGCGGTACCTTGGAGAAATCAACCGGTGCCGCGGCCGTGTTCCGTTCCCGGAACTGAATATTTCAGGGAGCGGGGAACGTTGAAACGGTTACTGCCAGTTTTGGCCACTGTTTAATTTTCTCATCGATTTATAAACAAGAGAGAAGCGATCTTGAAGCGTTCATTGCCGATTTTTACCCACGATGAAGCGGAGTTGGTTAGGTATGCGTTAAAAGTGAAAGGTTGTATTTTAATTTCTTTGTTACTTTGTGCGATTGTAGCCAATTATCTCTAAAGTTATTGGACTGATTTAGATACGGTTTTCAGTAAAGGATAGCTGACCTAATGTTGATTGTAAGATAGTAGATGTCTAGATAAATGTCATTGTGCTAACTTATAACTAGCAGGCGTGACGGTAGTTTGTTTATAAATTAACTTTTTCATTTATCTTTAAACGGGTAAACTAATTTAACATAAAATATCATATTATCGGCTTTATGAGAAGCATATACATACCTACTTTAGCCTAAATAAGTTAGAGTTGGCATGAATAATATTATCATTAGTTATTCATCTCAGTTTTGCGTCATTCAAGAAAGTCGTGACAGGTAAAGAACCCAGACACATGGTTATTAAAATTATCGTTGACCCGATCAATCTGTAACCAAATCATAGTTCGTTTGCGAGGCCATTTCCGCCCCGTAATCGACTTCCGACTGCCCCGTCGTTGGCATTACTCACATATTAACACCAAATGGAAAACTGTTTCTCTACCTTAATCATAGCTTCATAAATAGAATTGATATTGAATTAATATAACCGTAGGTTACTACTAACTTATTTACGTTACGTTGCTTATAATGTATATCATAATATCGTTATCAAATGTAAAGTGTCCTTACTTACCTTCCATACCTTAAACGTATCGGACTAAGTTTAGAAATAAAAGAATTTGAATTAAAAAATATTTTTTCGTTTCAAAATTTGAAATAATTTAGATTAGAAACTAAAAATATTTTTTGATCTTAGTAATTAAATACCTTTTAAAAATATAATAGAACGTTATTTTAAACACGCAAAATAAACCTAGATAGACAAATATTTTTAAATTCAATATTATGACTTATAGGTACTTAAGTGTTTAATTAACCTAACGTTAACGAGACACTAAATAAACTTGATATTTTTTTCTCAGGCATTATCTGACCCCAGCCAAAACACAAATAAACATCTTTCAAATTTACGAGAACAGAAACGCATTCGGTCATCGTTAAATAATCGTCAGAATGCTATTATTCTAAAAGCAGAAAAAGCGGAGCCGTCCAATACACTTAAGTGAGTTATAACCCTACAAATAGAGACCCAATAAACACCTCGGATCCTAGCAAAGTGTTCCGATATTACGTTTTATTGCTAAAATGCCATCATAAATATTAACAACGGAGCCACTGAATCGAAGTTGAGTGTACCAGTTGGTATTGTTGACGAAAAACCGTTTAAATCTTATAAGGAAGCACTCTGAATGCTTTACTCTTTTCATTCGTTAGCAAGTTTAGTAAAAAATGCTGTTTAAGGCAATCGAAAGGAGTATAAGTTTTAACAAAACTCTTAACTGTCTGAGATCCCTAACTTCTTAATACAAAGAAAGAACTCATAGTGGGTTGAGTATAATGGAAGAGTGCCTTGGTTGCACAAATGTGGAGAGATGTCTCTCTAATAACGAAGCTAAACATACTGGAAATTCTAAACCAGGCGCATTGGATAGCTAATACTGAAAGAGAAGTTTTTTCGTATCGCGACAGGAAGATAGCAGATTTACTGTATTGCAGATTATAATGCTCAGCAAGGCTTCACTTTAGAAGACTTTAGAAGCTAAATGTACATGGAGTATAAGTAAAGGCTACACGCTACACACTCATTGCCCCACAGTAGGATTCCCTGTGTCGTGGGTGCCATGGACAACACAGAAACATACAAATATACAGCCAGACTGGAAACGGAAATTTAAATTCATCATTCAAATTTCTCCCCTGCTGGGAATCGAACCTAGGACTCTTTGAACAGCAGTCAGGCGTCATAAGTCGGTGGTTATTAGTGGCCCCGAATCTCAGATATAATTTCCACGAGGCATCCTGTGTACCATATTTCCAGTCAAGGTCTAACATTCATCAAGTTTCTTCAGTGTTTGTAAAGCAATTAGAAAGTCTAGACATTCTTGGCATCTTGATTTATAATGAGAATCTTTGTATTTATTGTCTAAGAGTTTTGAAGTAATATTTTTACTTTCATTATTTCGGCACCGCAAAAACTCATTTACACAAATGTCAGTCTGGAATGAATTTAGATAAAGAAAATAAATGTAAAGGATTGTTTTATTGTTTACTAGACGACTGTGTAGACATTGTTTTGAATTTATTTTTTATTGTAATTGACTAACCATTCAAAATTATTAAGTTATTGGACAACTTTTGGTGTGACGGCGCCGCGGCGTTTCAATATCTTTGCCGATCCCTTGGAGAAGACTGACATAAATATCATCTACCGGGTTAAATTTTAGTGATTACACTTAAACATTAGGTTAATAGCAAAGTCCTTTATTCAGACAACTAATACATTGTTACTTCCATAATATTCTATTGTACAACCTTTGCGACTGATTGTAAAAAGGAATTTATTGAAGTTATTTACCGAAGGACAGTTTCAAGAAAAATATCAATGCTATCTATCACCTTGATTATAATTTCAATAGGTATACGAATTATTACATATCGGTACAATCCTAAGGGCTTTCGTTCAAAGGCCTCTAAATTCTGTTTTACGAGGGGTCCCGTAAAGTCCGATTTATAAGAATAAATACATTGTAAGTAACCCGGAGCCACGTCGCGCTCATTTATTTGAATTTAGCCCAGCGTCGAACACGATATTGGGGCCGGCTTTTAAATGTATATGGACGACACGAGTACAAGTCGTATAGGCCCCGGAGCGCCCCGGAGCCGGCGCGACTCAATACACTTCGAATATATTCCGGCTTTATATGACAGTCTGTGTTATACACAATATTCATTTGACCTCAATCTTTTAAAAGTCCACTACTGTGCACGGGTCTCCTTGCATAACTGAGGGATTAGAGCAGACTCAACCACGCTGCTCCAGCGTAGATTTATGGTGGACTAAAGCAAGTGTCGGAATTTTTTGTGCCATTCGGAGGCCTCCGTCATGATATAACGCAACATCCTGGGCTGTTTCTTTAATTTGGCCTCATCTATCTACTTTTCCACTGTGCCTACGTGTGTTTTACTTCGTCGATAATAATTTAACACCGACGCAAGGCGCTACGACGTCAGCGCTTTTATTTAACGTTACTCAGTTACTTGTAATAGATACATTGTGTTGTTGAAGAACGTTTTTCGTTATTTTTAAGTTGAATAATGCTGTGACTGTTCTTGTTGTAGATAAGATAAAAACTGTAGTCGGAATAAAGTTAAAAGCTGAAAAGGCATTAGAAGTACGAATTTCTTGTTTATTTCTAGTTTAAAGCTCGAGTGCGGCGTTGAAAGTTTAATTGTTGAGCTATTGTTCTGCGACTTGCTAAATAACTTTGGGAAAACCTTCAAAATCGGTTTATAACATAATTCACTTCTTTCTTCTTCACGTTGAGTGCACTTTTAACATATACGGGTGCTTGTTTTTGCATAATATCATGGTTAAAGTGTCACTGTAGCGTGTGTTCTCCAAATATCTTTTCCACCATAAGACATTCTATTTCCATGATTTCATTGTCCGTGAAATGTTTGCCGATTCAGAATTGAACGTAAATTACGAACAAGGCAAAAAATATGGTCAATATTAGCACTTTATTGTACTTAAATAGCCCAGAACGGAAAGTAATGTGCCTCATAATGTCTGTTAGAACGAGAAGTTTTGAGCATTAAATTGTTGGAGAATTTTCGCTTTTACCAGACCTCTGCCACACCTGCGATTTCTGTGATAAAATGAGATTTTTTTAAGCCTAGGCTTAAACTATATGGTCATACATTCATATTATGCTTATGTAAGGCTAAGGACATAATTAAGCATGTTGTAATTATTTAAAGTTAAAAATTAGGTTCATTTCTTGATAAGAATCTGTAATTAAAAACGAACCAATTTAGTTATTGACCTACTAAAGATGATATTGAAACTATTAATTGTTAGGAAGGATTAAACAATACCTACTACTACTACCACCACGATACACAGATTTGCAATTTGGATCAGACCTAAGAAAATTATTATAAGGTTTTATGTTTTCAGAAGGCTTCTGATATGGATTAACGGCTGTCGTTTAACCAGTAGAAATAGACGACTTATAGTGCCCTCTGAAGCACGGAAAAGTTGAAAAAGTTCTGTCATTATTGGTCAACCATCTACTTTCCGACCGCCTACAATTGCTTTACTTCGTCGATTCCCCGGAACGGACTTCACTTCATAATAGTCTACTTGGTGTAAACTCCTCAGAACATCCATCGATCGTGTTATCTCGTTCTTCCACCTCACTTCACTTCCCAGTTCGCGTTGACGATATCTTAAAGCAACTCATTTTAACCAATTATACTAAAGTCGGTAACAATTCGTTTAATTTGAGAAACTTTGTAATTGTATTCCATCTTAATCGACGACGTAATGATACCCTATTGCAATAATGGCGCGATGACCCATTTAGAACTGTTAAGAGAATTTTCATAGAATTTCATATCAATCTATTTGAGTATCCATCGGTACTATAAGTGATCATTTAAACTGAAGTCTCTAAGAATCTTATTTAAAAGTAAAAGTGGTAATATTATATCACTTTGATCTTAAACTTATTATTTTTAGATGAATTAAAGAGATTATAAATTAATTGTAATTTTTTTTGAACAAACATTTAATTGGCATAAAATGAAACCTACCGATATAAAACTAATAATATAAAAACTCGAATTAAGAATGTTGATATCCCAAAGCTAAGTTTAGGGCGGGTTGCTAGTTTCTAATAAATAATAATTGAAGATATCTACAGGTAATGTTTATTAATACGAAATATTACGAGTATACACGAAATTATATTGTTAAGTTTAAAAACCAAAGTGCTTATTCATGTACCTAGGTACAGACTTACTATAATTATATTGTCAACCCAGATTATATTACCAAAGCCCAATTGAGATAGTTGAGAAAGTAATATGATATTGTGATATGTGTAACACTCACGTCGGATAGGCAAGTCAAACTATGTAGTATTCGCCTCAATTATTCTACAGTTTGTATCACAATCAAGTCGACCTGATTGCCCATTCTCACCTCCCCATATACATGGACCCACAAAGACCAGTGGGACTAAATTAAATACGTATGGGCAATGCCATAAATTGTATCCCCATTATTGTGAGGAGGTAAAACTTTACGATCCCACGACCGGAGTTACAAGGCATTATATCCACTTGTGTGCACTTGTTTCGGTTAAGTTACTCGAGCCAGTACTATTATTACACGATACATATTGTGTAACTATGTATGTAAATCACTGTAACATTTATTTAGTTAATACAATATTTTTTAAGTTATATCTCATTTTAATTTACCTATTTCTTAAATTCGGAGTAAAATAAATATTAACTCAAACGTTGTTTTGCATGCTAAAAGACGAGATTTTCTAGCCAAGAAAATAGTAGCTATACGCAGCTATTATTCTGTGAAATATTCTGAAAGAAAACGTAACCATCGAAATGATATGTCTTTGTTTAAGAAATACTCATAAGTCTGTTAATATACCAACTTATTAAATTAGAAGTAAACGCGCGTCGGCTAACATGAGAGAAGTGTCATACCATTTTATAGACGTGTTAAGAGCTAATTTCGTCTCGCATAAATTCACAGAGTAATGTAATAACTAGCCTATCACCCCGCTAGAATAAAGAGTAGTTAAGGAATAACGGAATGCTAGTAAGCAAGTGAACACACATCAGCAAGATTTATTGATTCATTAGTCTCAACAGCTCACAAATTAGAACGTTTTAATGTTCTTAGTTTAGTTTAATAGGTACAGCTAGTCTGATTTCATATATTTTTTATTCACGACGGAACGGAGAAGGTATATGCATTTAGGGTGAGAGGTTGAGTTTGTTTGTTTGTGCAAACCTATGTCCTCAGTTTTCTCCGGAACTACTTCCCTGTTTCGGGGGATTGTAAAATTTTATTTCATTATTTTTCAATTAAGTATATGTAGGTACTATTTGCATCCGCCGTGGGTATTCCCAAAATTTTGTATTTTATCCATCAATATTTTCTTAACCTTTTATTTATTAATTTTAATTAATTTTCATTATATTAATATTTACCGGAGATGTAAAACAAGGCTGTAGTACATAGTTTGACCGTTTATGGTCAAATTCCGACTACCGAGCGGGTCCTTCATCAAATATTGTTCTGGTAACATAATAATTAAAATTACAGTAAATGTGCATTAATTGTGTCGATTTAAATTTAATTCCAGTAGTATTTCCGTGTAACGCCAATTCAAACGTGCTCACTGTATTTAGCTATAAGTGGAAATAAACCTGATTAATTTGGAATATTTCGGGATAATTAATTCGAACTTCAAAGCGAGCCCGCAACATAACAACGTGTCAATTTATTTCCATAATAACTATGAACACATTTGAAATATAATATGTAAGTCATATTTCGTTGAATTTTATTTATCACATTTTCTAGTGAGCATGAGGCATGTTGATTAAAATATAAATTAATTGAAACTATTATTTTTCGATATATGTATATGGTTTTTGAGTAGATAGTATGTGCACTTACTGCTCTAAATATATAACTTTGTACCTATTTTATATATATCTATTTATTGTATGAGAATATGCAATATGTTGGAATTCACCGTCGTCGCCGAAATTTCAATTTACCCCCTTAACTAATTTTAGAAAATGTTATAAGCTTTTACTTCTTTTGTTATTTACGTGAAACTTCAATGGCCCTAGAGCCAGAAAAAATGAAAACCCTCCTGTATATACGGCCAACAACACATCGGTGTTGTGTAACCGATGTTTAAAGTTATATTTCAATTAAAACAAGCAATGTAGAGGTCGGATATCGATATACTCGTAGTTGTCGACGTGCCACGGTCTCAACGAAGGTACACACAACTTTAGTGATAACGTCTGCGCTTAATCAAGTCTATTAGCATAAGCCTATGATCTACGATCCCCTATCGCTGGGAGCCCTCGGGAATCAATTCCCCCGGGCGGTCGACATCAATGCTATTGATATCTCGGATAGCTAAATCAAGCCGGGTGATTGCAGTTTAAAGCAAAGGTTTGTTAAAGTTTAAGACATTAAAGAAACGGTCTTAATTTAAATTTGGAACTTTTTCAAGTCGCGGAAAAGTAACTACCTATTTTCAATAGTCAGTAGGTAATAATATTAAGGTACTAGTTTGTACCTCACAAGTCGTTTCATGACGAAGCAGATTTAAGAAAAACCATGACCGGTAACTATTGACAATGGTAACAATATGATTGAGATGAAAATAAAAATTATCGGTACAAGATTCCTCTCCCATATAAACGCAAAAACTTCCCTTTGACTGACAGACAAGAAGACGTGAGCGATTTCACGAGGATTTCACCTATTTCTCAGCCCGACAGAATCGTGTAACATGGACTGAAATGCATGAATGCTCGTGTAGCCTCATACTTCACGAGAAGCTAACGGCTATACCATTCTAGCTAATAGATAACTATCTTGTAGATCGCTATCTATTGTTAATGAGCCTTCATTAGCACGCCACGTTCCTTATTCAACTGCGAGGTGAAGTTTATTACTAACACAAGGCAAAATATCTGCAGCTAATAAGGCTTAGAAACTTCTAGTAATATCGAATAGTTTTTCAATGTAGTATCGAGTAGTTGGTTCAGTACTGTTAGGTATTAATATTGATGATTAAGGCGAAGTTGATAATATAGACGTAGTTAGAAATTGGATCAATTTCTAATAGGCCAAGCTTTACTTATAATATTCTATAAACTTAAAATTCACAGTAATATTTTTATGAAGCTTATTTGAACAAATTCCCATTTAACATTTTTGCTGAGAAATATTTGATCTATAAAGATTTGAGAAGCGTCTATAACGATTCCCAAACAGTATCATATAATATAAAAAAAAGTTA
>LGAG01000700.1:286321-307702 GCA_001278395.1 Lerema accius | reverse complement strand
TTTTTAACTTTTTTTAGACAGATTTGAATTATTACTTAAGAAAACTTTCGGCTCGTGGGTTAAATATCGAATCAAGAAGTAATCCACATTTGACGCTAGGTAATTGATCATTGTCAAAATACAGAAAATCAAAGTGTAATAAATTGCTCGCGTCGGCGTTCCCTACTGTAATGTTGGTGTCTTTAAGTGAAGAGTGAATAGGCTTCTTCTAAGGTAATGGGGCTCATCATCTTAGACAACATCGTCACTTATCAAGTGAAATTGTTTGCAAGTTATATTATTTAAAAAGTCTTAAAATCTGGTCGTAGCTGTTTGAATGCTAGATCGTAATGCCTACCGTTGAACAGATTACGTCGTCGTCGACCTAAACTTAATTTGCAAATTAATTGTGTTCCCGGAACCTAGTTACTAGGAGCTCTAACAATATTGAATCTGGATAAATGTATAAGCTCCTGGTGCGAGATTATGAGTAAAAATTTATAAATTAAAGTAATATAACCGCAGGGATGTTATTTCAGGAAATACTCTACCATATTACTTCAATACCGATGACTAATCGATAACAAATAGCTTCCGTGTTATCTAACTACAGCACAACGACATAATATATTTAGATGAATATGTAATATTATAGTTATGATGTTAGCTATTCAATATAAATTTCCAGATTTTCCAGACCAAGAGACACTTGCGTAGCACAAAGTTACAAGCAAAAACAAAAGTTCATGAGCGCTACAAAATGTAATCCGGGAAAAGAACAGCAAAATAAAAGGTGGCGAAATGGGAGTGAAGAATAAATCTAACAGATTTCCTGGTGAAAAATTTAATCAGTTTAACACGTCCACGCGTCGAGCCGGACCGCATGTTAAAAATTCAATTAAAAACCTCATTTGTGTTTTTCATTAAGTTAAAAAATGTACTCTACAGCACGGAGTTCAAATTTTTGTTTATGGTAACTTATGAGAATTGATTTTCACTCTTGCGTTGTAGGTTGTTCTGACCCGTGAACAAACGTTTAAGTTTAAACGTGGTTTAAACTAAGCTACGTTTATTGGTATATTAAGACATAAAGAGTTTATCTTCGGATTCCTTTTAAGTATAATGCTGGCAACTACATGTTTAGAATTTTGTGTGGTTAAAGTTTACATGGCGATTATGCGCAGAAAGTTGAATTTTATGTGTGATATGTGTTACAAATACACAGGCATATAACATACACACTTCAGACATAAGAACCCGTTAAAGGAGAGTTGTTTTTTTTTGATAAATTTATGAGTCTCAAGACAATTTATGTAGATATTCAAGAATACATTTCTTATTACTATATTGTGAAAAGTACGCAAATAAATTCGTCATTTAAATATGGATATTATGATTGTAATAACTCTAACTACACCGTGAAATAAGGCGAAACTCCACTCTTTGACTTCGAAACAAATAGTTAATTACCTAAGAGCTCGTTACGTCGGATTATACAACTCGGTCGGCCACTTTTTCTACAACTCACACAGAGTAAGATATTCATAGAATTGTCGTAATAACTTCATTTTTAAATACCCAACGTATATTAAAACAACCTGACTCGGCGGTCGTCTAACATATTGCATATTTACATACAAAATGTATCAACAAAACTTTAAAAGTATTGGCGAATTATTTCACGAATTTCTCTCACATTAACCTTACCCTTTCAAGTACAATTAGAACAAAAAATCCGCCCAATTTGTTGAGCCCTTTTCAAGTAATTTTCAGTTAAACACAGAGGCGTGCTTATTTAAGGTCTTAGTGCCTAAAAACTTAATTATAATATAATGAATTTCTCCAAAGCTTCTTTTAAGCTAAATAAATCCCAACACTTATAAGTAAAGTAATTAATTATGATCTCTGAATTTTAATTACTCTATGGAGTAGAGTTGCCGAGATTTCAACGCCGATGAATAGTACTAAATCATTTAAAGGATTCAGTTTCTTTAAAACATTTTGTTTGCGCTTTAGCAGTAATGAGCAGGAAATTAGCCTTCGTACGACTTCGAAAATAAAATAGCTAACCGAGATAAGAGGCTGTTGGATGACAGTTTTCTTATATCGGTAGAAATTAATATTTATAATTAAAATATTAAAAATTATCGTCATCGTATCGTTTAGCAAATCTGTGCCTTTATGTACAGCACTACCTAAATAATATACATTTAACTCAGGCGTTACATATATTTTTCTTTATTTCATTTAACAATTTAAATTATAACATTTTATTTGTCTTGTAAATAACAAAGATAATTTATTGCAATAATTACATTACATGGTGTGAAAACATTGATTATTAACAGCTTAACATTAACCTGAAGAGGAGTAACTGATAAGTTCGAATACTAATAACTTGATTTTTAATTCCTAATCTCGAAACATTTCGGTGCATTAACAATGCATTTAAAATTCATATCAGTAGTGCACGTACCGGCGAGTCTCAAGACAACATTTGGAGCAGCCGCGAGATTAATGGCCGGTTATGAAACACATTCGTTCTGGTTCCGCGACTGCACGTGTTTTATCGCAGCCAATGTAAATAAATATAAATGTTCACAGAATTTACCCTATCTACAAATGTCTGAGTGCATTATTAGGTTCCTTATGGTGGACTGCTCAAAGCCGCCACTAATATAAAAAATAATAAACGTTAACACACTCATACCCCCGCAGTAGGATTATGACGTCGCGGGTGGCATGGACAACACAAATAATACATGACTAACACCCATGACCCGCGAACAAACATTTTATCTATCACATAAATATCTGCCCCGGCCGGGAATCGAACCTGGGACCCCTCGCTTCGCATGGTCACTTACAACAGGGCTACGGGATCGTCACTGCCTTTAGTTTGAAGTAATCGAAGTCTTATTTTATGATCATCATCTTCAAGCTACCCATTCTTAATTAAAAATTTTCGGTCCTAATTTTAGATAAATAATATGGGTAGTCGGGTGGATAAGATTAAACTATAAGCACTCCGAATTAACTAAGGAACTGTTTGAATTTTGGACAAGTGAATATAACAATAATCTTCTACTAAACTTAATGAGTATTTAAAGCATCAACGGAATCGTACATGTACTTGGCAGTCTGTTATTTGAGCTCGCAGAATCACAGTTCGTTTATGCTTAATATTTTTTTTTTTATTAGTTATGGATAGCATGATAGACAAATAAACACACAAGTAGATGTTACCAGAACGTGCGTTGCGGCTTCATGAATAACTCATGGGAATGTCTCGTTCATTGCGCACCCGGTTTGTTCCTAGGTTCATAGGGAAGTTTGCAAGCCTATATTTACAGATGGATGCAACGGAGTAATTCCAATAACTTAAGTTAACCTTTAAATGGTTATTGCCGTGCTCAAATATAACTTTTTGTGTTGGCATATAATTTAAACTGACCATGAAAGGAGTTGAAATGGAGGAGATGAAATCGATAACGGAGTTACGTAATTTACTTAAGTTTTTTTGCCCAAAGCTGACCTATATGTATGAGAATTCTATTTTACGTGTGTTTTTCACTGGATTCCTAAACGATTGGATCGATTTTAATATTAGGTGTTTGAAGTATTTACGAGGGACCGGGTATTACTTCACAAAAGTAAAGTTAGTAAAGTAATCATGTAATCACTACCATTAGGGAATTTCAAATTCAAAATGTTTTATGTGCGTAAATACTTAATATGCAGTTAAATTTATATTGATTGGGGCTTGGCCATTGATAGGAACATCAAGCAAACCAAATTGCCCTTTTAAACTAATTGGATTGTTTCTGGAGATGAACCACAAAATAAATTTAATTATTTTTGTTCTTTCTTTTAAATGGAGGAAGTCTTCGGGCCGATATAATAATGGAATACGCTGTAATTATTTTTGATACCAGAGAATCTGCTCTGTGGTCGAAATACGACCAGTCCTCGTTATGTTGAACAATAACTAAAGCCTGGTTCGATATCCCTGGTTCGCAGATATCAATGTCAGCACCAAATATTGTAAATGACGCCTTCCGTCTCACGAGTGTGACCTGTCTATGTATCAGACAATATGGTTATTTTACCAAAATTTACTTAATTTTAAAGTTACTGGGCATATTAAAGGAAGATATTTAGCTTTCTACATTTCTTGATGTAATATTAACTATTGAAAATCTTAAACTTATCCAAATCTGCTTTGATATTGAAAAAAGCGTCCCAAAGTTGAAACCTTCTCGTATGATATATTGATTTCAACGCTCCGGCGAGGTCCCGTATTTTTACACAAAAAGAATAAGGATAGCAAATAATAACAAAAAGGCTTGCGAGGCGAACGTGGATTTTAATGTGGGGATGAGCAGGAATAAATTCACAAAGATTTTTCATCGGACGAGACCCGACTGCGTAATTTGTTCTGCGTAGACTCCACTTTAGAGATCCTCAGGACTTATATTAATGTCATGACGTGGACAGTTCTTGCTTCAAACTTTGTATATAACACTAGTGGACCCGCCCTCGCTTCGCTTCGGTAAACCTATGCTGGAACGAAGGTAAAAAAGTAGCCTAAGTTACTCCTTACTACATCAGCTATCCGCCAGTGAAAGTCCCGTCAAAATCGGTTCAGCCGTTTCAGAGATAAGCCGGATCAAACATACAGACACAAAAATTTTAAACAATGTCATATTGGTATGTGTACCGTGTTTAAGTATGCGTTTAGTTAAAAGCGGCAATTTTAATATTGTAATAATAACATCGTATCACACATACGTTGGTGCAATGGTTTCCATCCTGAAACGCTGTTCAATAGGTACAGGTTTCGATACAAAGAGAGGTAGATATTTGAATGATCTCTCTGGATTTATTTAAAACGTAGGATTCATGGCACGCACGTCACAAGGAATCCTATTATGTATGTATAAATGTGTGTCAATTTCTTAGGCATGCTAAAAGGCTTGGCGGATTTTAACATAATGAGATGCCATTGCTTCGGTTTTCATACTATACCGCTCGCCCCAATTCAGACACTCCCATACACCAAACATAATTTTTAAGCAACTTTTTTACTTTTAATAAACAGCTAGGAACTTGAAAGTTTAAAAAAATATATTTTTTGTAAATATACGGAACCCTTCATGCGTGAGTCGGACTTGCACTTGGTTTATTTTTTGACAATGTACCTATATTAGTTTATGGTATACGGAACTGGTAGTAACTAAATGGAAGCTCGCTTGGTCGCCAATTAAATCTGGCCAGTCCATCAGCTGACGGTCGTCGTACCGCAGACAACGGGCCGAATGCTCGTTACTATATCCCTGTTGTTAATGCTGTCTGAGTAACATAATACGCGTGTTATACGTGCAATTTTACCTACTAACGACCAATTTTACAAATGAATTGCAATTCTTTTACCTAGGATATAGAGTTTCCGTTTCACCAACTTATCCGGAATGTAACCAAGACAGACGATAATAATTTTGTACCACTGATTTTTGAGGTGTAGGTAACAGGCTTCCCTTGCTACTGAATGCTGAGTTAACTTCAATAGAAATTTACGAAAAGTTGTGCACAGAATGTACATATTGGAAAAAGGAGATATTATTAGTTGAGACTTACGAAAAAAAATTAAGATAATTCCGTAAAATCTCACCGAGACGTAGGCTTTGAAATAATTTCTGTGATAGAAAAAATAACATTTAAAATTTTTATTCTTATAAGATTAAGTTTAGTACAGTTTAGATGACAGTCTTTCTTAAAAGAATCAAAGTTATGGGCAGTCGGGGCGGCCAACAGCCGGACACGGGCACGAGCGTAACAAAACTACATAGAGCGCAAGTTTTATAAAATCTTTGCTTATTTTACCGGTTTTTCTAAAAAAAACCGTTTCTTTCTAGTTAAGTTTTTTTCTCCTTTTACTTAACAGCTCAAGGATAATTAATGCACAAGGTATTACTGATGTCCATGAGCCACGATATCTATTTACTATTTAATGAATCTTCAGCTTGTAAAAGTCAAACCCAAATTACCTATTCATTTCATGGTTAAAACAAACGCTTACATAACTGAAGTAGAAATCCTAAACATATTCCAGCTACACTTACATAAGTCGCAATAATAATTAGTTATTAATTTTTCACTAGCTAACCATTGTGGGCTTAATAATAAAAAATCAAATAAGTAGTTGTTACACTACTTGGTTTCTGTGTGTTATTTTTCGTCTTACCGCATCGTCGTTGTCGTCTCGAGGCGCGTTCTCAGGAAATCCACTCGGCGAAGCCTCCAGGCTCTCATTTCCGGGCCGACACCGGCTGGAGCGCCGCTCACACTTCCACTGCCCATCTATACAACTAAATAAAGTTGAAGTGCCTGTTTGTAATATTAAAATAACCGCTTTTTACTTAATGCATACGTATGTATATGTATACACGGTACACATACCAAAATAACATTGTCTTCCTGTTTGATCCGGCTAATCTCAGAAACGGCTGGACCAATTTTGACGGGACTCTCACTGGCGGATACTGATGTAATAAGGAGTAATTAAGGCGACTTTTTACTTTTCTTTTAGCATAGGTTTCCCAAAGCGAAGCGAGGGCGGGTGCACTTGTTTTAATATATTAAATTAATACAAGAAATATTCTATCATGATTAAACTAGGACGATATAGACGTTTTTGTGTTTGAGTGTCTACTAAATAATGCCAAGCAATACGACGGTACGACGTATAATTTTTTTGTACATTTCCGAGGCGTAGATCGATGTTGTATAGCTAGTAAAAAGTAAGTTGAACAGATTGGTTGGAAATTATTTTATTTAGAAAAATACTTGTATGATAATTAAGATTTTTAGTTTACGCCAAGTCAGCAGCACATTAAGCTAGAGAACTTGTTGTATTTGGATAACTAATTAGCACCTATTGGATCACGAAGAACACAAGATTGCCCATTTAATTTTGACTCGCCATTGTTTGGTCAAAAGCCCTGACCAAAGGTACCTTAAATATTAGTAACGAAAAAACCCGGCCAAGCCTTTTCTGAACCGGAAATTAGTACCTTCAGGCGTTCGTGAAAGCCCCGGCTGGATGCGGAAGTGACGAATTTCCTCTCGCTTAAGTGGGCAACGGCACCAAATTAGTTGGTGTTTGAGTCTATGGGACTTTCAAGAGTCACTTTATTTTTCCAACGACGCTTTTAACATGAAAAAAATTGTAAAGGCGAGTCAACTTTAGGTTAGGGTTTGCAGTCAACTTTGAACCCTTATAGTTTCGTTGTATTCATTCGTGGGTTAACTTGGGCTATTAGTATTAAAAAGCTGATTAGCATAATTATACGTACCTTCTTATGTAAGAAATCTGGAATAAATCTCTAAAAATTTAGGATAATTTACCTAAACGTCAAATGGGGTAATTTTTTCATCATCATCAGTTGTATGATGTATGCTGACAATACCTTATATCTACAACTTTAATATGAAATAGTAGCAATTTTTTATTTTGATTAAGGGCAAGTAGGAAGTTGTTAAATAATCCTGAACACGTCCCGGCTGTGGAGTGTTACATGAATAACTTGTCGCACTCAAGTTCCATTTTAGGCTTTGTTACTCAAACCGAGGTTTAGTGCTTAATACTATGGTACCGAGTAGAATACATCATTATTTATTGAGTGTTTGTGGTTCAATCTCGTCCATCGGCTTAGGGAGTAAGTGAAAGTTTTTGTTACTGTCGGCTTCTGTATCGTATCTATTTTATTAGTAAGCGTAAATAGACTTTTAAAGAGCCCGATGAGCCAATAAATTAGCTGGTTATAAGATAATAGTTTCATTAAGTTTTAAATTCTTACTACGTTATTTTTCATTATGATATCATTTTTCATTATCATAATGATATCACAAACTACGGATAGGTTATGCCATAAGTGCCCCATGAAGACACAAAAAGGCAATTGGGATAATTTTTCGTTAGAGTAAAAACGAGACGGCGAAAACCTAATCGTAAGGACGATAAGAACATAATGAAATTAAAACGCTGCACACTTAATTGTTTGGTAATGACGTAACATAATAAAAAAAAAAATTTATTGTTAAAAATAACTTCTATGATTTTATTAATTTTCAATATAAATAATAAGCATGGTAAAAGCTCCAGATGCCGTCGAGTATTACGACGACGCATCTGTTGTGTTTGATTAGTGTGGAATCGAGAATAAATAAAAAGACGTTCTGCAAGCTGCTTTGCCGCACGAGAATATTTCTCGAGCTAATAAAGTATGAAGAATATGATTGAAAGAGAAATAGGAATTGAAAACGAGCAACATATTACAGAAACTGACAAGAAAGTCTTCTATTATAGAAATATCTCAATAATCTAAGTTGAATATTAGTAAGAAACAACTACTATTGTGTATGTCAAATTTAATCTTAATGTAAACAACCAACAAAATATAAACGAATATAATAAAAAGCCTAGAACTCTATCACGTATTTAGGAGTTTGCATCAAGTTAAAGAACACGAGATTTTCAACGGTTATTATACAATACTAATACACAATAAGTGTTTAATTTGACCCTCCACCCTCAAACATTCAAACTTACACCAATTCCATAGAAGTATAATCACAGAGTCAAACAAAATAAGACTTCGTACAACTAAGTTGATCAAAGGTTTACTGTGTAAGTTGAACATAATGAACCATTTCTGAGCAAGGGTCTAGCCTCCAAAGTCTGTCTTCGTAACTTTGGCCGAACGTTGTTTGGTCTCCAAGAAACCTCTTATCAGTAATAGATTGGGCACATTAAGCGTTTTCTATTTTAAAACTTGAACTGAGTGTTTTAATTTCTTTTACATTTATATTGGTCCGTGAAAGGTTCAAATTTCAGTACATTTTTAAGAATAAAGACACATCGAGTTCAGGTTTATCCTGATTTAAGTGCACAAAGCTAAATCTGATTAAAAAAAAAAGTTAGAAATATTTTTTTTAGAATTTGAAGCAAAACTCTTACCTACTATGAATAGACACAGCATATAGTAGTCAGATGGAAAGTCCGGTTAATAGACTACTGATGACGGTCACATTGACAACTTTCATCCATTATGAACGAGAAACTTAAAAGTGAGATTTGATGACATATATTAATGTGCGATAATAACAAACTTAAAGATCTATTAGTTCTAATTCCACTTTTAAGCACTAACGCTAATTCATCTCGGCCGGGGCCATCAGAGCTGCAATTAGGACGAGGGCCGTCTATCTGAGTGTAATTTTCCACTCCACTTGTCCTAATTAGAGCTAACGCGTGACCCTCAGGGACCCAACGTCGAACGCAAAGATGGCAGACACCTTTAGAATAAGTTTTGTTAATGCTTCACTGCTTGACTTCGTTATTGGGATAGTTTATTCGCCGTTCATCTACTAATGATGATTCTTATTGAAGTGGATGATGTAATGACAGTTGCTGATAATATAATTTGTAAAATGGACACTACAATTTTATTGATAACACCAAAATTGTCTTTTTTTAGTGGAATCTTTAATACTCACAATATTAATATTAACATTGTACAAAATACAATGTCATTCATTCAATTTAAACCTAATAATTCATCCATGAACAACACTAAAAACAATTTTAGCTTTGAGACATACTTAACCTGCAGTAAACGGATATCTTCGAGCGGATAGCATGTCTGCATGTTAATTGGTTTCCATCCATTAGCTATTAGTGCAGAGCTTGAATCGTCAAAGGCTTTCAAAACGTCTTATTAGGTATCAACAATGTGTTCAACATGTTTTGAGTCTTTGTAAATTTAAACGTGTTGTCTACGTTGTCTTGAAAAGTGACTGCGCATGAAATTTATTTGATTAGTGATATTTTGATTATCAATTAACCCAACTATTGAACTGCGATTTCTCTAGTTTTAATTTTTAAGGTTATAAAAGAGCATGGTCATAAGCCTTTTGAAAATAAGCACACAATAGTTTACATTTGTTACTAAAAATCATGCTAGTTTATTCAAGATGCTCGCAGCACAAATAGATGTTCAAAAAATTAAAAGCTATTGATTTTCGTGCTATAAATATATCTCTAGCACCTAATTTTTCTAAGTAAGTTTATGATTGTTACTACAAAGTCGGTTTTATTAGTAGATGAATGTGCTTCATAAGGGATTTCACCAATGTGGTCGGCTTTCGGAGGCATATTAAGAGTATAGAAACACACTCATGGAATTTTTACCACAAAATCCCTCATCCCATATTCATTTGTTTTTTGGATAACATTTCCGGAGGGCTGTTTAATATTAAAAAGTTCATTCAACTTATCTCATAATGAAAGATTAGGGAAATTTACATGAGCCGTCGGTTCGAGTTGTTTACATATTCAAGGCGTCTAATTGTCTAGCGGTGTTTTCGGATGTGTGGCTGTGATGTACGACTAATAAATCGGTCTTAATTGATATTATGCCTAAGTAATTCCGATTTAAGTTTGAAACCATTCAAGAGTAAACAAATCTGTTACTATGTTATGTTACTTGTTGTTTATGTCATTTCATTTTTAATGCAATTATCAGCATCAATTTGGTTTCTACTATTTGAATTTTGTATATTAATTGTCATATGTTATATGAGCTTATACTCGTACTGAATGGTTGCATGCTTTGCTTTTTCGATGGTGATTGTTGAAAAATATCGTACCTTTTATAAACCGTAAATAGCCAGCAATATTTAACGCAAAGCTCGAGGTAAGCCAGGCGTGAAATTCCATGAATTCTAATTATTAGTAAGCTGGGAGCTATCGCCAGCAATAACGCGAAAATCAATCAGCTTTCCCTCCCCGAGAGGAGAAAAAAAATTGCGAATCAATCTATTTCTATTTCGGAGCGACGCCAAAGTGACCATTATCATAATGTGATGGGGACCCAATCCTATAATCAGATATCTCCGACCTTCTCGGTTATGTTTTATATATGTATATTTTTATTATAAAGGAATATGGAACACGTTTCGCTTGGCAAATGGGGTGGGTAGTTTCGCTCTTATGGTGACATTTGATATCGAGGCGAACGTCGATTGCGATAGTTTGAGGGATCAGATCTGGGGCTTGGTGATTATGTAAGCGGGTAATATGACAAATATACCGTCTCGCGCCTGTGGCCACGTTGTATGGCTCGCTCCTCGCTGAGAGGAGAGAAAATATAGGTCGCACCGACATTACTATTGAGTGTATTGGGAGAAAACTCCGTGTTTACTTACAGTTTTGTGTATTGTAATGTTATGCTAGAATGTTCCTTTGTCTCGACTTTGGAATTTTGCGTGATTCACTTAGTCTAGACTTAATAATATTAATTAGTAGTTGCTCTTTGTATCAAACAATCAAGGAAAGTCTAAAATCTATTTTTAATTCACCAGAATTCGATTGTTTCGTATATTTTGAGGATTACAACACATAATATACAACAATAAATTGTATTGTCTTAAATGTTTGATAGTGTAATTATTATTATCAATCACCAACTATTTTCAAAAGTCTTATGACGGTATAGCAAGGACTGGTCATCCTATAAAGTCACGTGGCAACATTATAAAATGTCTCAAATTCTTAGATTATATTATATTACTGCGGCCTATAGCGGATCACAAGATACACGTTATTTATCATTTCTCTCGAGAGGGAAATGGGATTGGAAGGAGATTTGATCTCGTTTCCTTGATCTGTTTCTTTGTAAGTATATTGTCGATATCACCTCAATCTTTTATATTTGTCTTTTTTGATACATGTCTACATAATAGGTATCGCTAAATATATTTTTGCAGTACTACTGGTAATACTACCACTTGCTCTTATGGATAGTTAATAGTTTACTTAATAAAAAAACATACTAAAATAAACAAAGAAGATTTCAATTGAAACATTTTCAGTTAGTAGCACTAATAAGCAATACTTCGGTTTATTTTCTTATTTAATTGTAATAATGACGCCATGCACCTCTATTCATTTCTTCTCTGTATGAACCTAAAGTATCCAAATTACCTACCTACTTGCATTATTTTCAAATCGGTAACAAAAGCCGAATCCTTCACATATTACTTAATTCACATCTAAGCCATTATGTATGTCTGTGTAAGAAAGCAAGTTATATCCAGTAATGCGATATAGTAATTGTTTCAAAATTAACTTTTTAATCTTTGTCTTTCTAATGATAGTATTCTGATGAATAAGAGAACCAAGTGGCTAGCTGCTTGAAACTGCTAAGCTGTAAATCCTTCGCAGATATGCTAAGCGCCGGTAGACTTATGCACCATTGTGGGTTACAGTGCAATTTCTAATTCACGCGATAAATAACACATTTCATTCGTATTTGCATTCGTCGCTAAGGCGGAAATTGCTTGCAAAATCTCGACATTAATGTAGTTTTAACAAGAGCATTGTTCAATGGAGAAGGTACTTTTGAGCAACTTAGATATCATACTTGAATCTAACTATTGACATGTTCAATTTTCCATAATGGTTTTTGATTTATATTTGCAATTACATTGAGAAAACGATGACGGTAATCGATAGATCCTGAAAACCAACTAACCAATGTATGGTTAAGTAGGCACAAAAATTTATAAAATGTTTGACTATAAAAAAGGCGCATATCTACATAAAATCACAAATCATAAATATAAACACTAATTAAAAATCGTTTTTGTCCCACCCAGAGATCACCGATAAATTAGCGACGAGAAAAATATCTAGCAAATCTTAAAATAGTAAATTCCTGCAATGATCCCTTTACGTATTACCTACTTGCACTGTTATTCCTTTTTAGAAAGATGTGCGGAGGAGTTTATTTCCCTTTTCTTCTCCTCCATATTAAAGCACCTTTTCGAAACGGGGGTAGATTATAAAAAAATGACGTGCATAAGTGTATCATTGATACCTACATGAATAAATGATTTTTTTATTAATAAATAAAAATTAATTGCCGTATCTGCGTCGAGTAGCTCCTTTCCAGTGGCTGCATTCCCAATGAGATGCAAATGTTAGAAGCGGCTGTGACCGAACTACAGTCGACGGAGAATTCGTGGCCTCCAAATATCCTCATCCAGGTAGCTTAGCAACATATTTTGCTTTGAAGATCCGTTCTACACAACCGCTTTCAGAGTAATATGTGTTCATCCGGATTAATCGAATTGTGACTCTGAATCTGCAAGCTATAATGAAAAATTCCTCAAAGGAGGAAGATAAGTTGTTTAAGTGGCGTGAGTTTAAAGTAAGTCAGTTAATATGAGCATATTGATACAATCTTTGTATCAATAAGTAAGTCGACTGACTTGATAAATTCATTAAGCGAGCTAAGAGGCTCGAATTTAATTTCCGCGATCCTATTTCCGCCCTCTCTATCCTCGGGACACCACTTAGATTTAAAACATCATAATAATATCAATCGACTTTAATTGGTAAAACTGGGGAAGTTCATTAGTAGTTAGGAGGCAAATTTTTTTCATTAAAAACGTTTCGTCCGCTACCGTCATTTCTAAGGCCGGGTAATTAGCGGGACCAGTAATTACCCGGGCAGATCCTCCTGGGCATAGTTAAGCGGAACGCACTTTATCATTCATAATGAATATATTATAGCGACGGGCCCCGAAAGAATAAATCTACATATTAGACTACCTTGTTTAGTTGTATATAAAAAGTTTCATGTCCATGGAAGTAGTGTCGTTGGTACTTTAACTGATAATGAACTCGTGTATTGATGATAACAGAAACTGATTATGTACTTAATAGATTTGTCGAAGCTAGGAAAAACTGGTTAAATGTTTTACACGAGCGGTCTCTAATACAACTACTGACCGCGCTCGCAGTTAAGACCGACATAAGCTTTTGGACTACAATCGTATAAAATAAAAGTCAAACCACATCTTTATTTAAAATATGTTTCAACCATTAAAACCATTAAAACGCTAAAAAACTTAAAACAGTATTAGCATATTTCCGCACTGTAAGCTCTCAAAGAATAATAGAGCCAACATTTCTTTCAGTTCTGTTAGGCACCGTTCGTGCATTTTCAGGCCCGACTAACCTGTTTACGATGTTATGCGAAAAATAATGGCCGAGCTTATTCCGTACTTTCTGCAAAATTGTGAAAGAAGCAGCAGATTTTTCCTTAAGCCATTCTCCTAGGATTACCTTAAGTAATATATCCATAAGATTTTATGGAACAGCTGGTAGGGAGCATTCTACACTCCACTCTGCTTCACTAAACTGCCTTGTAGAGTTTATCAGTATAGGTGCTTACATGTATGGCTGTAACATTGCCAGCTCAAGGCATTTTTTCTATGTTGACTTGAGCTTCAATACGTACATGAGGCTAAGTGGATTACTGAGAACTATTGTTTTGTACCTACAAGGTCTTGAGGCGGATTACATGTTGTTACGAGGATCTATTAAGATAAACTGTTGTGATATATAGCCATTGACAATTGATAAAATGAAACAGAATATTAATTTAATTGAACGAGAAAACTTGTGCGGGCGAAATTTGCCGGGATCAGCCTAAAGAGCATGGATTCGTTCAATCGTTTATTGGGTAGTAGGTAGTTGTATATTAATAAAAAAATTAGTTTTTAGCAGCTTCTTGCACTTCTCGTTTCTCTTTACATTAATTATGCCAAATCTCAAGCACTAACGTCTTTGCATTACTTTCAAAAAGGGATCTAAAGTACCTACAGTATTATTATAATACATAATCCGGATATCTCATCATCTTTACCAAACTTCCGACGTTCGTTAACTTTCTCGATCCCGATCCAGGCTGTCGGACTAAGAATCTTTACATCGCTCTCAGTTTAATCTTACAATAGTTCCTCGCAAACTTGGAATTCGTTTGTCAATCAGAGTTAATTATAAGCAGTTCGCTTGACAATACCAAAGCTCCAAATACGCTGCCTACTGCATCGGAAAATGGCTTTATCACAGCCCAGTAAACAGATGTTATCTCGCATTGACCACATGTCGTTACGGATTCTAGGTTCATTGACTTTATACGGTTAATGCTATAACTGTGACGTCAGTGTGACGTACTGACGCGGACATTGATTGATTGTTTATACGCTTGTATTTGAACAGCTGAGTATAATTTACCTTTGCGCGACGTTTTACGTTTTTACAATAATTACGGTGTGTTCAGTGGCTAGTAATTATTGCATTTTTAACACATCTTTCTGCTTTCAAGAGTTACTCAAAAATAGTTTTTTGCATTTTATTCTGTTGTTTTGATCAACGTGATAAATGTGTACATATGGATATTAATCCATGACAAAATACAGTTACTCAGTCCGAAGAACGATCGATTCTATTACGAAACCCTGAAAATCGCCTTCTTTCGTTTACAACAATATAATAGGATTCCTTGCTATATTTATCTTAATTGAGAAGATGTTACGTCTCCTATTTACTCGTATAGAAATTACTCACTAATTTTCTCTTTGATGTTTTTCTGATTCTATTTCCGACGAATACATTAATTGACGGTATTATAAATGTGAAGTGAACCGTTCGTTTTAAAATGGTGGTTTGAGTGCGGTTGCGGCTGGCGACGGCTCGATGATACTAATAATATTTGATTGGTTACGATGCACATACATGTATCATAATACTAAATTCAACAGTAAAGTGTAACTACAATAAATTACCAAAATTATGTTCCATTAGTCGATCCAGTTATTTCACTTACCTTACATCAACATAATACAATAATAACAATAGAAGAATCTAACATTAATGTACGCAATTGTTTAGATATGACGACATTATTTACACCAACATTATAAATACCGTTTCCAAACCCATTCCTCCGACAACAATTTACAAAGTGATTCATGATTCTTTGATGAATCGTTTGTCCAGATGGAAATAAAATTTCTCTCTTCCCTAAATTAAGAATAATGGCGACCCTCGGAAAGGTCTATTCCCAACGGCTGGTGTAAGCCTAAAGGGCAAACTTAATTAGTTTTAAATCTCCTGCTTATATAAACACCGCTCAAGGTCACTCTCCCCTACGGATCCCGTGGAGTTCTTGGTACAACCTCGACGGTTAATAAGACCGAAAGTAATTATTTTTGTTCCAAAGTGTGATCTGTGGATTTGATGAAAAAAGCCAGGGATTAACCGTTGTTTCGGGATTTAACTTTGGCGATAAATATTAAAGTTAGTCTTATTTCAAGTTAACTTAATTTAAGATTGTCTATGTAGTACGTAGGTACTATGTAGTCTTACAAAACAGCCCGTCAGCAGCTAGCTAGTCTAGACTTCGCAAAGAAATTAGAAGCGTTGATTATTGGAAGAAACTAAATGTAGTACCTACGTAAGCTCGTTTGCTATTTATGTAGAAAACCATTGAGAATATAAACCTAAAATTGCATAAAATATAGGAAAAGTGGAAACAACATAAAAAGCAAGAAAAATAAAAATGTTAAATGTCCAAAGCTATATCATTGCTGACGTTTTATGGAGACGCTACATGGAAATAAGACAAAAGCGAAAAGAGCGAACGTTTCAACCATAAAAAGTCCTTTTCAACATTCACTTGCTTCGCAAAGAAGGCGCAATAAACTCGAAGAAAACTGAAATAAACGGCAATCAATTTAAGCCAGAAACCACTAGATTTTTACACAAATTGCGAAGTTACCTGACTCTTACAATATTGATTGATACTTTTATTAAAGATCGCAGTAAAATTCAATTATACCTGCTTCAATGGATAGCAATCATAAATATCGTATTACAAATCATATTTACCAAATACCTAGATAATGCATGTCTTTTATACATACGAGTATAATCCGTTCATACTTAAACTCAGGATAAGTTTTCTGGCAAAATTTCAATCCAGCGCTATAGGACGTCAAATATAGACAAACACCAATTCCAGTCATGAATAAAAGATGAATCAAGTCGACCGATCCTGCGTATAGGCTATTGCCAGTTTTATGATCGCTAAAGAGAACCTTATTTCCCGGCGTTAAGGACGTGAATGGTTTCATAAATGCAATATCCTTTTTTGCGGCACGGTTCAACGATGGCTGAATACTACGGCTTTGATAACTTTACACTCATTATTATTATTCTTCCACTATTGAAGTTATGATAGAATTTTTCGAACACAAAATTTTACGAAGCGTATCCTATCTACGGAACGAGTTAAATATTTTTTATTATACTTTGATAATATTTTAAATTGAATGAAGAGCATTTGAGGCCACACTAAAATTATATATCTGATGGCTCTACAGATAGTAATAAATTATTATAAGTTTAGTGTAGATTTGACAACACATATGGAGCAATAGTTAGAATGGAGTACCGCCGTTCAATGGGTCCTTGATTAGTGTCTTAGTGACGTGGAATTTAGACTAAGGGATTAAATTTTTTTGTTGTCGGTGTTATCTGTGTATGTATGTTGTTCATGGGAATTACGACACAGATGAATCCTACTATGGAGCTTTGAGTATTTAACTATACACTAGAAATATATAGTATTCTTTTTTTTTATTGTTTGCTATCAATATTATAGATATTCAGGATTACAGTTCAAAATAGCCTATAAACGAATAACTTTATTCTGTTTGCCATTTTACATTTTCTCGCTGATATATTATATATATTGGCATTGGCACTTACAACGCTTCTCCGTTAAGATTTAACACCGCAGTCAATCTGCGGCAAAATACGATACCATCTCTCCAATATTCAATTTATTTTCTATCTCCAAGACCTTCCAGCGTGCCACAGCCTAAATTACCACGATCAGTTTCTTAGTAAGACGAGCAATGTGTAAATATTTCGCTGGGGAATATATTTAGCTACGGCCCGGGGACGAGTCTGTGCATATAGTCCCGTGGGACGTCCACTGATTGAAATAGAAAACAGTTTCGCCGCTGTCCGATTGATTCTGTTTCTGTACGAACTCTGTTTCTATCTTGTCTTTGATTGTCCAGGAGCTGTTTATTCGTTCTTTACATTTCTTATGTAATCCTCTATTCTTCGTAATCTTCTATCCTTTAGTAGATATTTACTTAAATTATGAGAATGGAAAAAAACAAAGCTTAAAATTTTGAGAAAAAAATTGGTAGGTTTGCTGATCTATCATCAACTCTTTTTAGGAACTCCGGGATGAATCATAATATTCGAAAAGAATAATTAGGTTAGAGATATAATAATTATGTAAAAGTTAATTTAATAACGCTAATGTTGCGCGATAGTTCTGTTTGAATTATTTACATTGACTATTCTACTTTTGTCTAAATAATTACTAAATTAAGCTCCATTTTCAGCTTTAAGATTATTTACACTCGATTTCATTTCGATTTATTCCACAGTCGAAATATTGGTAAACAACGAGCATAACAAAAGTGATTAAACTAAATGTTTCGAAAAATATTGAGTTCGATTAAGAGCTAAAATAAAAATCCTCGTTTAAAGCAAAATGAAAAGTAATAGTATCCATTTAGAGAAGAAATTATTACCAGAAAAGTCCACGAGCGAAACAGTACAGCGAAATACAATGGGCGATGGAGTATAAATCTTGTGTAATTGAATTAATACTCGGAGCAGCGGCTTTTGTTGCCTTCTTTCACCTTTAAATTGAGCATGACCAAAACAAATTCTCTGACTTCTTCAAACTGAACGAAAAAAGTCTTCGCTTCACTACTGAACTTTGTAATTATGTATTTAAAAACTGAACAAACGAAATACACTTGTTTCCTAAACTTGTGCAAGGATAGACTTTGTTTTAAATATCAAAATTTTTGCTTCTATTCCTGCAATTTAACAGTTTATGTATCCTTATTATTCAGTTTTGTCTCATTACCTAACTAGACTAGATTTTAATTTATATGCTTTTAAGACACTAAATTATTATAATAGTAAAGATCAAAATTTAGCGTCGTTAAATTAAAGTTAAGAAACAAACACATAAATATGTTTTATTTTTCAAAATTTCCCTAGTATTATTTAAGAGAAGCGTCTTGCTTATCATCAAGATATTGATCTTTCTAGCATTAATATAGGGCTCATGGATGACCAGAGAATCGAATTCTGATCCCTCGAGACTTCCAGCAACCTATTTCAAATTCCAATATTCTAATAAGGGTTTATTGAACTAGTGTACTCCAACTTACTACTTAGATAAATATATTATACCGTAAACAACACAAATAGGGAATTTAATAACTAAATGAAATTACTCATGTTCCATGTGCAAACTTTTAACGAAAACGGTTAAAATAATAACTGTGTTTCAGATTTAACTTGGTTTTGGTATAATTTTGTTTGAATTTAGTAGTTTAAATATGAAATTTGATTATCTGCATACAAAATGCTTTGGATCCAAAATTTATTAGAAAGTTATTGTCCTTATGTACACAATAAAGAGTACTTGTTTGTTTGTTTTGTTTGTTATTAAAATTTCGTAGAATTGTAAACGTTATCAAAGTTATTTTCTACAGACACTTTTGCAACGACAAACTTTTAATTGTTTGGCACGAAACAATTATGTTTGTTATTAATTTATTTTTTCTTTTGGCCTCGCATTGTTATTGTACTTAAAGATTTTATGATAAAATGAGCTTAGGAGTGCGTGACACTAATTGTGTATTTTTGACCCGAAATTCTATATTTTGCGGTTAGGATTTCTGTATTTGTATTAATGAAAACTAGTTTTGACTTACAAATGTTGTATTATGGTGATGTATAAAACAGTTAGCTCCCGAGCTACCAGTGCTCCGCCTGAGACAAACAGCGCCCGTTCCGGTCGGCTCGTTACCATCGCTACGCTCTCCATGCAAAATATCTTCCACGTCTTGATTTTTATTGCGTATTTATTTTTAGTTGTTTTACAGGCTACGTGTCACACGAGTTCGTTCACAATAATATGTGTTTAATCATCAGTTTTCTTAATACCTATATTATACTGGTAGGTTTTTGCAGGATTTATTAATAAGTCTGTTCGATTGGCGAAATTTTTTGTAATGCTAGTAATATTTTAGTAATGACGCCTACAATCTGATGTGGTCTTTATGAATTAAGAAAATAATTGTGTAGTTAAGGTAAAATATTTAATTTAATAACAAATCAAAAATGCTATACGAGGTAAAGTAAATACCCAACTTTAATACAAGATAATTGGCAAGAAAGTAATTAAATCCATTGATAAATCTACGCGATCAAAATTTCGGTCACTTAGCAGCATATTGTGTTGTGTGTATAGCGGACGCAACTATAACATTAACCTAAGGTCCGATAAGCGGTTGACCATCCCTTTTGTCTAATTGTGATTAATGTTAGCCACCAACCATGACGCAGCAAATCTAATAAGTATCAGATTATGTTCCATGCTTCCAACATAGCTCAACAGACCCGGCGAAATAACAATTAACAATTATTGTCACTAACGACCCTTTAACTGCGTCAGCAACGTCATTCAGCCGATTACCAGTAATTAAAATATGTTTTCGGATTATAACCGTTTCGTATAGTTATTATACATGTCTATATCCATTCCTAACGTATAAGCCTTTGTCACTGAAAACGGTTAGACCGATTTAATTAAATATTTGATGCTATATTTATAAGAATAAGTCGAAGGTTACGTGGTGCTACTCTAGAGATACTTAAAAGGATCAGCTAAACTTTTACAGTTATTGAATCACCGTCGTAACAAAAGTTGTTCAAAATGATGAGCGTTTACTAAAAGTACATGAAAATTTGAAGTTGGGAGTAGGTACCTGATGTGGAGAACTATGAGATCAAACAAAAAATATAAGTGTTGTAAAACAACGTCTGCTTGGTCTTCGTCGTAATGATTATTCACAGAAACAAGTCTCAGTTACAAAAGTGTTGGCACCTCGAAAATAAATCAAGATAGACCCGTCGTTTCCATTTCTTTCATGCAAAGTACTTTCCTTAAGTTTTTTCGTCGATTCCTTAGATAGAAGTCCTGCATGTAAGAAGCAAGGATTGAATGATTGATTATCAATTTATCGAGCCTCTGGAAATCGAAATCCTTTTGAGATAACAAAAAAAGATTCGCTGATTCCGACCTTTGTTGTGTCGGCTGACAGGATTAGACGCGGGATATGTTAACTCTAACAGTGTTTTCGTTTCACGTTTGGCAGATATCTTATCTTTTTAGGTATTTGAAAATGGAAAAAATTAAAATAGATTTTATTTCTTAATTGATTTTACTGTAACTTTTTAAGTAAATTAATTTACCTGTGTCATGATGATACCTTAACTTTTACAATCTTGTGTAAATAAATAATAAATTCCGCTATCGTTACGTTATTGGAATTTTGATATACTCGTATAATATAACCATCAAAATTAGTTATTCTATG